>JAOEGS010016950.1:0-29330 GCA_025447755.1 Corythornis vintsioides | reverse complement strand
ATTTCCCCCCTCCCCCCTCATACCTAGTTTAAAGCTCTATCTATTAGCCCAGCCAATTTATAAGACAGAGTCTTCCTTCCCCTTTGAGAGGGATCTACTCTGTCTGATGCAGGATGCTTGGCAATGCTTGGAGTGGGCTGGGGAGGTGTCCTTACCAGAAAGAGTAAACAACTTGTTTGTACTTCTAGGAAAAGGCTGCAGGCTGGGTCTGGCTCTGGTGTAAAGAGAGTTCAGCCCTTGCTGCATCCTAGCATTGCTCTCCAGAGGCATAGCCACCCCAGAAGCTGTGATGGCTCCTGGAGTGATGAAAGTAATGAGTATAAATGGTACATGGTGGAAAAATTGGGAGCAGAAACAGGCTGGGAAGGGGCTAACAGAGAGGTCAGGGAGTTCGCCAGACACATGCAAGCTGGTTTGGGGTGGATTATCCCCCAGAAAAGCACAGAAAGGGGTGAGGCTGCCTCTGCACTGTGCTGTGGAGCCAGCTGAAGTATGTTTTCTGGAGGGTATCCAACAAGTAAGACAGCCCTCTGAGCTTCCTAGGGCTTTGGGGCTGCTTGCCTACACCAAGGTAAAATGTAAGTATGTTCAGGGAAGTGGAGGGCACTTGAGAGCAGGAGAAAATGAAAAAGAAGCAATTGGGGTGGTCTTTTGGCTCTGCAGAAGAGATGAGCTGTGCTATGCTATAGCAACACTGCAGCTTGAAAGACAAGACAATCTGGTGGAAAACAGTCAAGGGGTGAAAGGAGAAGCAGGGCAGCATGTGGGCATCCGCAGTTTTGCTGTGCAGCTTCAGGAGAGGACAGGGAAGTGCTACCAGCCTCATGCCACCCATTTGAGTTGCTGGAGTGTATTCTGAGGGGCTAAAGTGTTTCCAGAGAAGGGCAACAGCTGGTGAAGGGTCTAGAGCACAAGTCTTGTGAGGAGCAGCTGAAGGACCTGGGGTTTTTCAGCCTGGAGAAAAGGAGGCTCAGGGGAGAACTCACCCTCTCAACTCCCTGAAAGGAGGTTGGAACCCTGTGGGTGTCAGTCTCTTCTCCCATGGAACATATGACAAGAGGGAACAACCTCAAGTTGTGCCAGGGGAGGTTTAGCTTGGTCATGAGGTAAAATTTCTTCCTCAAAAGGGTTTTTGAGGCCTGTCTCAGGCTGCCCATGGCAGTGGTGGAGTCCTCATCCCTGGAAGGGTTTGAAAGCTGTGTAGATGTGGTGCTTGGGGACATGGTATAGTGGTTGACTTGGGAGTGCTGGGTTGGCCTTGATCTTAAAGGTCTCTTCCAAGCAAAATGATTTTGAATCCAGCTGAGGCTTGCTGGAACCAGTTCTGGGTGCTGTTTTTCACTAACAAGCTGCTAAGCATTCACATGAATGAAGAAAGGGGGGGCTTAGAAGTGGTGATGGCAGGGAAAAAAATAGGTTTTCTACCTGAGTAGTTTATCTCTTTGCCCTTTGGTGATGTAGGCTGTCCTGGCTTTTGCATACCTCAGGGCAGGGGAGCCCTGTGCCACCCTCTGTTACTGGGTGGTAGCCAGTGCTGCCAGTCCCCTCAAATGGAGACAGGGTTGTGTCTGATGGCTGCTCAGCTATTCCTCAGGTGCCTGCTGCTTCCCTTGCCCAGGGAGCATGCTTTGCTCCCTGGGAATTGCCCAAGCAATGTGTTTTATTGCAGAGAAATGGAAAATATTCTCCACCCAAATGCAGGACAGGTTAGTGTGTGTTTTTCCACTTGGTTTTCATGCTGTGACTGCTGGACACGCTCTGGGAGAGGCGGGTGCTCTGTCCCCAGTCCCAGTGGTGATGTCCCTGGGGTTGGTGGTGGTGTGATGCAGGGTGCTGCTGACACCACGTTTTGTGGACACAGTTGCCTGCCAAGAGCTCAGTCAGGATATAGTAAGCAATGATTCTTGGGCATCAACACATCCCATAATGGCTTCTCTAGCTTTGTCAGAAAACCAGAGTTGTTGCACACCAACTGCTTTCCCCCTGCCCTGTATTTTTTTTTTTTTTCTTCTAAGAACAGGACAATAGTGCAGGTGTTGATGATCTTTCTAGTTTGGGCCAGTTTTATCCCCCAACCCCACAAATCCTACACTTTGGGCTGTTTCCATTTTCTGAGTGAAATGAGTGTATTTTCCCTAGAGAAAGGGGGAGGGAAAAAGAGCCCTGAAAGTGAGTTTTTCTTTGCTTGCTTTAAGCCTGCATAGTGAGGCTCTCATCCCAAGGAGAGCATGGGGATACCCTTCCCAATATCCTGAATGTATGACGTCTCAGCATCCTGCAGCACCCCCATGAGGAAAATATCCCTGTAAGAGCTGGGGGGGGAGATGTGCATAAGAAGGAGCCCTAAAGTGTTATCTCCTCTCCTCCAGCTCCCACGCTGCATCTGCAGCCTCCCCTCTTGCTCGATCCTCTCATCTTTCTTAAGAAGCCGAGCCAAGCTTTCCCACAGACCCAGACAGCTATTAGAGGAATATTATTACCAGATGGTTTGTTTTTTCCATAGAACCAGAGGCCAGTGTGAGGTAACAGGGAAATTATTAACCCACCCCACACCAGCCTGGGTGTGGGGTGGTGGCTTTGCTGGTGAAGCTGTGTCATGTCCTGGCTGTGCTGACACCCAAGGGGTCTGCGGGAGGGGACACAGCTTGCACCCCATGTGTGCTGAACTGATAGGGTGGCTGGAAACACACCATAAACACACACACACCCCCCACATCCCCCCCCCCCAGCTCCCAGTTGGACTGGTGGTGGCCCCATAGTGTGGTTTGGGAAGGCTTTGACGCGGGAAGGAAAAGCATGTCCCGAAATGGTGCTGGAAGGGAGGGCAGGGTCCCTCCCACGCCAGCTCCAACTGGCAGGAGCAAAGCCCAGCTGGCAAACCGCACGGCGAGGAAGTTCGTGCTGGGTCAGATGAGCCAGCGATTCAGGCGGAGGAGAAGCGCCACGTCCTGGCTGTCCTGCCTCTTGCAGCGTCCCTCTTGCAACGTCGATTCGAGCTCTAGGCAAAGTAAAGGTTTCACCTGTAGTAGGGATGGCGAGGGATTTGGAAGATGCTGCATGGCATGTGTTGGCTTTTCCACTGGGTCTTTTTGCAGGCGGGTGGATGAGCGAGAGACCCTCCTCTGACTCTGCTGATCCCATTCTGTGCCCATGGTCGGATGCTTGCAAGGCACCACATGCCTGTGCTGGGAAAGCAGCTGCTGCTGTGCTGGGAGAGGTGATGCTTTCCCGCTTGGAAGGCTTTCTCCATTGTCTCCTGCAGAGATATGCTGTGGGAAACAAAATTATCATGTGCAGAAATGCCACAAACCACAGTCTTTCCAGAGGGGTTTGTGGTTGGCACAGAGCTCAGCTTGGACCATGGCTGCTCCTGTTGTGGAGGCCTGAGCATGGAGATGGGATGGCCAGTGGGGATAGAGTTGAGCCATGGCAAGCTGGGTCGTGCAGCCTAGGGGACAGGGCTCCTACAGCTGGCCTGTGGAGATGCAGCCCATGGTAACCAGAGTATGCAAACCTCTCCTATCAAACCTCTTCACCATCCCAAACACTTAGCACATCTTGGGTGCTTATGTTCACTGGAGCAGAGGGAAGGTGATGCTGGTGTGCTTTGTGTGGTTGCAACCAGGGAAGCTTCAGTGCTCATTAACTGTGATGACATCTGGGTCTGTGTGAGAGGACATAGTAGCACGAGCTGCAGAAGATGGAGCTGGAAACCTGGCACTTGGTCATTCCCTGCTTTGCAAATCACCCTTTGGTTATGAGTGTGCTGATGAGTTCAATCCTGGCTTTTCCCAGGGGAATTGATTTCAAAACATTTCATATTTCCTATGAAAGGAGAATTTTCACATTTCTAAATGGACTTGGTTAAAAAGAAATAAAGGTTGTCCTTAGATTTTGAGACATAACATGCCCAGTGATTGCAGCATCCCTGGGGTCAGCCTGAAAACTGCTGCCAAGCTATCAGCTGGATTTATATGAAATCAGTTGAAAGGGGCACTTAAAGCTTATCTAGTCCAACCCCCTGCAGTGAAAAGGAACATCAACTAGAGCAGGTTGCTCATAGTCCTTTCCACCCTCACTTGGAATGTTTGCATGTCTCTGAGCAATCTCTTCCTTCTCTCTAGTTTAAAATCTCCCACATTTCAGATTAAACCCATCACCTGTTGCAACAGGTCCTGCTAAAATGTTTGTCCCCATCTTTCTGTCAGGCCTCTTGAAGTACTGACAGGCTGCAATAAGGTGGTCTCCCTAAAGTCCTCTCCAGGCTGAACAACCCCAACTGTCTTAGCCTGGCCTCATAGAGGGGTTCCAGCCCTCAGATCATTGCTGTGGCCTCCTCTGGCTCCCCTCCAACAGGTCCCTGTCTCTGCTGTGCTGAGGACTCCAGAGTTGGACCCAGCACTGAAGGGGCCTTTCTCAGAGAGGAGTAGAATTTCCTCCCTTGACCTGCTAGCCCACACTTTTCCAAGGAAACAGCCATTCAGTGCCCCAGGAATGCTACTGGCCACTGGCCCTGGTTTAGCACTGTGGACCTGGAAAAGTTAAAGCCTTAATATGCTTTAGAAGCTGCACACAGATCCAAGACCACAACCCAGTCAGACAGCAGAAAGGATGGCTCCTGGGATGTCGTGCCAGATAACAGCCCCCCCTGAAGCTCGTGGCTGGGTGCTGGGGCAGGAGGGATGTCCCTGGAGAGGGGTGCAGGGAGCCCTGCCTGACTTGTCTGCTCCCCGTGCCAGGGCATGTGGGGTCTGAGAGGCTGCAGCTGTGCGGAGCCATATACGGTCAGCAGGCGCCTTGCACAAGCCATACCTTTATCATTAAGTGTTTGCTGGCGTGGCCAACTGGCCTCCAGCTTGCAAGGCTCTGTGGAGCAGCTGAGCTGTTCCTGAGGTGGATGTCCTTTTTCCTTCCTGTAAGGAGGGGGGGTTGATCAGCTCCTCTGCTGCTTGGGGTAATTCCCTGGGAGGGAAGAGGAAAGATGAAGAAATAAAGAGGGACTCTCTGGTGTGCGGATTTGCAGCGTGCCTCTGCTGAACTGATGCGTGAAGACAAGTCCTTTCCCAACATCATCCTTCATACGACCTTCTGTCTGGTTTTCAAAATCCCAGATGAGCTCACTCATGGGAGTCCCAAGGAGGCTTGATGGAGAGCAAAGTCAGGTGTGATTCCCTTGAACTGTCACAGAGCAGGATTTGTCCCTGGACATGCTTGCTGTCTTGGATAGCATCTTGAGAAACCTTGATCATTTGCCTTTCAGTGTCCTCATCTTCTGGTACCACCAACACAGCTCTGCAAAGCCAGGTGCCTCCATGCCTGGGTGCTTATACCAGCCAGGTTCACACTGGTATTATAACTTTTTGGCTGGGGGAAAAATATTTTCTTCATCACAACAAAAATCTGGCACCTTTGGGTCTGGGGTGTCTCTTCCCACCCCAAACACAGAGTTTTGTTTCACATTTTGCTAGGACACTTTTCCCCCACCTCCCAGTGCTGCCTAGCCTCCCTCCAAAGAGGAGCCCTGTTGGTCTGTCTGCCCCTCAGCCAAAGCATGTAGCACCCTTAGGCTCTCCAAAATCAGAAGAGAGTGCAGGGATGCCCAGTAGCAGTCCTGCCCCTCCAGTTTCTCCACTTTCCTTTGTTTTAACAAGAGGTTTCACTGGTGTATCTAAATTTGCATTGGTGTGAAAACCAGCTCCAGTTGTGCTATTGGGTTTATGAGGTTTTGGTTCATCCCAGTCTGGGTTTTGTGGTGGTGGGTTTTTTTCCCCCTGACTATGAATTCTGTTTAGCTGAAGGGTCATCATTTGATGCATCTGCCTTGATAGTGTGGAGAGGCTTCTCTACTGATGTAATAATCAGTGGAGCTACAGCTTTTTTTTTTTTTTAAGTTGTCTTGAGACAATTCTCTGCAGCCAAATTTATGATGTTTTCTTCTGACCATTTACATGAAGATGGTGTCAGAGTGGTTGTGTGCAAAAGGCAGGGTGATGGGGGTGGCAGCCAGCTCTGCATGGCCCCACAGAGTAGTGCAGCAGGTCTGCTGCTGACTTCGTGCAACCAGCTTGTGTGTGAACCATATGTGCTATATGGGTTTGTGCTGTCTGGTCTTTGCCCTTTGGAAGTGCCCTGAAGATCCTATTAATCTTCTATTTCATGACAGCTTTTGGCCCCTTCTGTACTTTTGGGAGCAGGTTACAGCTGTGACAGGATCAGCTCCCAGGAATTTCACATCACTCCCTGATAGCAGTTATTGCTCTATCTGTGATGAGGGGTTTGATAGTACCTGTTCCTGGATCTGAGTTCAGCAGCATGGAACTTGGCTCCAGTGCTGGCCATGGAGAGTGGATGGTATACAACACCTGGGGAGCCTTGCTGTGAGGTTGCAGCTCCCCATGTCTTCAGGTTCTCCTGCCATCCTACAGGATGGGAAGATGCTCACCTCCAGACATCCCTAAGGACTTGCGGTCATTCTTCTGCTTCCTGAGCTTGATAGTTTTGATTCCATCCCTGCTCTAAGCATAGCACAAGAAGGGTTCATTCCCAGTCTGTGGGGGTTCCTGTGGGGTTTTACTCGGCTTGCCCCTCAGGTTTCTGACTGGGTTGAGTAGGAAGCCCTGAAAGTCAGGGAGGAAAGTACTTTTCTAAAAACTTGGTGCATTCATGGTGCCCCCATCCCTGGGTGGCTGTCTGACAGCTCCAGCTCTATACTGTGGTAGGGACTTCTCTGGTTAGCAGAACACCACAGGTCAACTCCCATGCAGATGGGGATGTGATGGGAATACCTGTCCCCCTTCCCTGGCTTTCTTGGCCCAGAAGCCAAAAGGGAGCAATCTGTCAGGAGCCCCAAACCCCCTGGCCCACAGAGCAGGCTGAACCCCGAGGGGGATGGCATTGCTGGGCATTGACCATTCCCTGTGTAAGGCTCGTGGAGATCCCAGGCACTGGCAGCCAGAGTGCCATTGCAAGTACAGCAACATCCAGGGAAAAGGGTAAGAAGAAATGCCTCTTCGTTCGTTTCTGACTCACAGCTGACAGCCCCTGATCCCTCCCTCTGTCCTCAGGCTGGAGAAGTCTCCTCCTCACCCTTACCCTCCTGCGTGCCTCCCACGGAAACCAAGGCGAAAGTGGTAAAAAAAAAATCTTCAGCGACTCCTGCCTCTGGACTGTGGCCTCGCTCTGCTGCCGGGTTCTCCTTCCCTGCTTTCTTCCTTCAGCCCAGCTCGATGGTAATCTAAAACAAGCAAAATGAGGCTCCGAGGCTTTCTATTCACTTTGCTGCTCCCAGCCGGCTTCCTGGCGGGGGGCTCGTGGGCTCAGGTCCCAGAAATCAGCACCCGGGTCGCAAATGCAGAAGGTAAGTCCAGGCTGCTTCCCAGCGTGTTTTTCTACCCCAGGATCAGCAGAGGAGTCTGGCTGCCGCTCTCCTCCTGCGCGGACGCCTCTGCTGCTGCACAAAGAAGCAGCTTTGGCAGGACGTTTCTGGAGAAGAGCTGTGTTTGCCAAGGAGAGTAATTGGGAATTTAAGAGGATCTAAAAGATGTACCGACTTCTAAAGTTTTTTGGCTCTGTCTCTTCAGGTGTTACCGGTAGCACTGGGAGGGGGTGTTAAGAGCTGATAGGAGTTTAGCTTTCTGAAATTTATAAAATATAAATATAACAGAGGTTTTCTTTTTTTGCTCTCCTCTGCAGTGATAGTTGTGCCAGAATGTGTCAGAAAATTGTTAGTTTCTCATTGCATTAATTACTATCATGTCTTCATTTTAGAGTTGTTTTTAAATGTGTGTTACAGCTGTACTTTATAAATAGTATTGTTCTTGTAAAGATATCCTTTGAATGTAAACGGGAAAAAAAATGCATAGGAAGATATTAAATGCTACAAAGTGATGTTTTGTGAATTCGTGCTCTATCTGGCTTACCCTTGATGCCTAAACAGAAGTGAACAACCTCACTCGTAAGCATGTGTTTGCGTATCTCATGTGGGGTCAGGATGTGTCCCCTTAGCACAGATCCTGGGAGCCTTCTAGGAGGGGAGCAGGGCTGGGGAGGTGACACAGTGGGGCTGCCTGCCAACTCTGGTCTCTGCTTCTTCCCAGACTGCCCTGTGGACCTGTTCTTTGTCCTGGACACCTCAGAGAGCGTCGCCCTGAGGGTGAAGCCCTTTGGGGACCTTGTTGCCCAAGTGAAAGATTTTACCAACCGGTTCATTGATAAGCTGACAAAGAGGTACATCTCCTGGACTTTTTGCCCAGACTGCTGTAGGGATGGAACCTGGTTCTGGGTGCTGAGACCTCTCTGCACACCCATCTGTGGTGGGAGAGGAAGAAAGCTGGGATGGGAGGTGGGAGTGTCTCCACCTTCTGCTGGTTCCCAAGCTGTGGCTACCCCATTTTCCCCCTCATCTATGCTGAGAGCAGCAGCATTCCCTGCACCCGCCCCCAGGAAAGCAACGGCTTCCTGGAGTGACAGACGTGGCACCCCACCCAGCCCCATCACCTATGACTGGCAGGGTGGCTGTTCTATAGGGTCATAGTAATGCTGATCTTCATGTCACTGGCTGCTCAGGCCCAGGACAACCCAGGTGCTTTGGTGGCAGTAGGGCACCTCTGATGTTAAACCCAGCACTGGTGGATGCCCTGCAGAGCAAACCCTCCCTCGGAACTAGTATACCTGAGGACATTCTGCAGCATTGAACCAGATTTGAGGGCCCTTGTGGAGTGTCCTTTACCCACCACACTGCCAAGCCCTTTATTTGCCTTCTCCTCCACCCTTGCTGCCACTAACCCAGGTCTGATGCTGGCTTTCCCAGAGTGAGGGCAGACAGGGTCATGTCACCAAGGCTCCCAAATCCCAGAGTGGGGTGATGCTGGGAAGAGCTGGGGGCGAAGGCCATGGTTCATCTGCTGGCAGGAGTTCCAGGGACGCATGGGAACACTATAAGTCCTGGAGACGTCTGTATCTTGCTGAGCCTCTTGAGATAGCAGGAGAGGCATGCTGGTGCCCAGAGAGGCACTGTGGGTATATCCCACTGCTACATGAGGTTGAGGGGCAATGTTGCCATCTCACAACAGGTGGGAGGGAGTTAGCAGTTCACCTTCCTAGGCAGAAGAGCTTCCTAGGCACTGAGTGTCCAGGAGCCTTGTGCTTGGGAACAACCTGCTAGACCTCCACCAGTGCAGCATGACTCTCCTGAACAAGGTGCTGGACTTTGTCCAGAGCCCCTGCTACATGCAAACAGATGGCTGAACCTTCAGAACCCATCCCAAAACCCTGTGACCACCTGCTCTGGAGACATCTCCCTGCAAAACACCAGTGTGCTCATGATATGGCCAGGCACCTGCAACATGGTTGGCATGGATGATGGTGAAGCAGATGGCAGTGGAGGGGAGAGGAGTAGGCAATACTCAGGTGTTTTTGGGAAAGGTCTTGTTGAGCAGAGAGAAGATGAGGAAGCAAGGGAAGTGTGAAACCCCATCCCTTTGGGATTGGTGGCCCAGCATCCTTAAAAGACCCTTTCTGGGGCACTGGCCAAAGCACAGGGAGTCAGAGGTCTAGGCTGTGTCAGCCCACAGGATGGGGCTTCAACACACATGCTCATTCACCTCTGAGTTAGAGCATCTTTCAGAGCAAGGCATCCCTTGGAGCTTAACACATCCAGCAGTGGAAACTTCATGACAGATGTGTGGGATGTCTTGGTGGTTATCTACCTTACACATGCCTGGCTGGCTGGCTCAGCATGTCCTCAGCTTCAGCCACCACAGCCTGGTACCTCTTTGGGAAGCTTCTCTGCCAAGCTATCCAACCCCTGTGGACAGTTTCATCCCTTTGCCCTTCCACCTCCTGAACACACTGCCCTGCTCCCATGGTTGGGCTTTGCATGTGAAGCCCACCCCAGCCTTTCAGGAGAGCAAGGAGTCCTTGCAAAGCCCTGTGATGTTTGGCAGAGGATTTACATTTTGCGTGGTGGGCAGGTGCAAGTGAAATGGGGGAGGTTGACAGGATGTGGCCCAAGGTGCTGAAAGCCTGTGTCCTGGTGTATCTGTACAGGTACTACCGCTGTGACCGCAACCTGGTGTGGAATGCTGGGGCCCTGCACTATAGCGATGAGGTTGTGCTCATCAAGAGCCTCACCGCGATGCCCAGTGGCCAGAACGAGCTGAAGAACCGTGTCTCAGCTGTGAACTACATTGGGAAGGGCACCTACACTGACTGCGCCATAAAGCGAGGCATTGAGGAGCTGCTCATCAGGTAAGGCAACGGGGCTGGGGCAGAAAGGGTGGTGATACTGGTGGTATGGCCATGGTGGATGGAGGTTGGGAACTTCTGGGTTAGGATGCCTCTGTACAATGTGCAGAGCTGTACCCAGGGTGGGAGAGAAAGTCATGTAATTACAAAGTAGATATGGGGATGGCAGGTTGCTAATGCTCTGGTTTTGCTGGGATGTGGTGTGCTCTGATTATTGTCTGTGGCACTGCCAGGGGTGAGTGTCCAGAGCTGCTCAAGCCACTCCTCTCCAGCTAAATTGATTAAATCCTGTGTTTAAACACTGACAGTGGCTCCCATCACAAGGAGAATAAATACCTCATCGTGGTGACTGATGGACACCCCTTGGAAGGGTACAAGGAGCCCTGCGGAGGTCTGGATGATGCTGCCAATGAAGCCAAACATTTGGGGATCAAAGTGTTCTCTGTTGCCATCTCCCCCCACCATTTGGTAGGGACCATGCAGCAGAGCTGCTCCCCACAGGAGTCTTCAGTGGGACCACAGGACCCTCAAGCACAGGGAGGAAGGTTCTGAGTGCCTCTCAGAGCCCCTCTCTGGAGGGAGAAAGCAGGTCCACATAGTGGTCTCTGGGGACAGGTCCTGCACAGGTGTCTCCAGGTCTCACTCTGCTTTTCTCACCTCCCAACCATAGGACCAGCGGCTCAACATCATCGCCACGGACCATGCCTATCGCCGCAACTTCACCGCCACCAGCCTGAAGCCAACCCGGGAGCAAGATGTGGAGGAAACCATCAACACAATTATTGACATGATTGTGAGTGCTGCCCACCCGTTCCCCAGCCTGCCCCCTTCCCAGGCTCTCCTTTCTCTCACAAACCCCCTCACTTTTCTTCCTTGTCTTGCAGAAACTTAACACGGAGCAATCGGTGAGTGTCCCTTGGAGCCCTGCTACCCATGATCCTGTGCCTGTCCCCTGTGGGTCACATCCAAGCTTGGTGGCACAGGACTTCCCTGAGGCAGCTCCTCCTTGGCTCTGCCTGTTTGGGGGGCTCCCCCTGGGTAGGCTGCAGCCTGGCCCTGGTGCTTCCTGCTGCCTCTAATGACATTTCTTCCTTCTCTCTGGGTAGTGCTGCTCCTTTGAGTGCCAGGTGAGTTAGGCTTTTGAGACCCTCTGTCCCCTTCCCTCACATCCCCATGGCCCCAGGCTGTGTCTTGGTGGCTGGTCTAACCTATGCCTCTCTCCTGCAGCCTCCCCGAGGACCCCCTGGACTTCCTGGAGACCCAGGCAATGAGGTGAGTGACCAGCTGTGACCATGCTGCAGGACTGGGCCAGTGGGATGAAGTCACTGGGAATGGGTGGAGACTGCTGGGACACAGGTCCATGACACCACACCACTGGCCCATGAGGAGCTGGATGAGGACTTGCACTGTGTTCCCGTGTGGCTGGTATTGTCTGCTCCCCACATTCATGGAGCATTGCTGCTACCATCTTCCATGCTTTCCTTTCAACAGGTTGTCATTCTTTTCCTGGGGATGAGGAGCTAACTTTATTTGTGTCCTGTATTGCAGGGAGAAAGAGGCAAGCCAGGTCTTCCTGGTCAGAAAGGAGAGGCTGGAGACCCAGTAAGTAAAGGACTGGCCCTTTTTGGTGACTACACAGGGGCTATTTTTTGGTTGCTTCTGGCCATATCTCTTGGGAACATCCTCACCAGCCCTTGCTTTTGCATCACTTTGTTTCCATGGGGTAGTCAGTGGTGTCACAAGCCAGCTGTCCCACTTTGCATCCACCCTGCCAGTCAGTGGCTCCTGGTGGGCAATGGGGTGGCCCCCTCCTCTGCTGCTACAAGGCTTCCTTGTTCCTCACCCAAAATAGCTGTTCCTTCTGAAGGACATGTCTCTGACTCATGTATACCAGCCCAGGGGTGGATTCTGGTCTCCCTCCTGCATCCTCTGACATGACAAGCACAGCACTGTTACAGAGAAAACTTAGGTAAATAAGCTAATAGCATGAGGAAACTATTTCCCTTCTCCTCCTCTTTTTTTTTTTTTTTTCTTTCCCCACTAGGTACATTTATTTTTGGCAGGTGCATCACTCCCACACATGTGATCATGCACTTACTCAGCTTGTGCAGTCTCAATTTGGAAACCCCATGTCATACACAGATTTTCCTTCCCAACGGTTTTTTGCCCTTTCATCCCAGATGATGTGTCCCCAAATGCCCAGCTTCCCTCACCTCCAGGAAGGGTTGGAGACGGCCTTCCACAAAGATCCAGTCTCCCAGACTGAGCAAATGAGGAACGTGGTTAGGGGAGAGCCTCCTGTGGGAGGGTGTGACAGCTGGGGCCCAAACCCCACATCAAGAGCCTGGGGGGAAACTGTCCCATTGCAGTGGTAGTGACAGTATCTGTCTGTGTAACACCATATTTTCTGTCTTGTAGGGCAGGCCAGGGGACATGGGACCTGTTGGCTACCAAGGAATGAAGGTATGTGGGGCTGCAGGGTGGTGGGCATGGTTCCTAGAAGGGCCACAGACTTTGCACTGTCTTTTCATTCTACTGTTTTTCTCTCTCCCTTCATCTCTAGGGTGATAAAGGAAGTCGAGGAGAAAAGGTGAGGACATCAAGGATGTTGAGGGGATGAGAGAAAATATCTTCACTGCCAGAGCCCTGGAACGGGCTGCCCAGCAAGGCTGTGGAGTGTTCTTCTCTGGAGAGATTCCAAATACACCTGGACATGATCCTGGGCAATGTGCTGGAGCAAGGGGGTTGGATGAGATGATCTTCAGAGGTCCCTTCCAACCCCTACCATCCTGTAATTCTGTGATCTCTGTGTCCTCCTGCTTGGTTACCCCAGGCTGCCCATGCAGTTGCATGGTATTGGTATCTGGTATGTGCCCACGCATCTGTCCCTCCTGCTGGCACTGCCAGTGCCAGGAGCAGGGATCCAATGGGATCAGCTAGTTTGCAGCTGATACAGCATTGGAGATTAGACAAGTACTGTGCAGTGCATGCAGCCAGGCAGAACAGAAGAGACCAGGGGTCAGCAGGGGCACGGTGGTGGTGCACCATTGGACCAAGCTGGTGTGGGGATGGCAGCATGGTGGGGGGATGGATCTGCTCTGCAGAGGGGTCTAACACCTTTCTCCTTCCTTTTGCAGGGCTCAAGAGGAGCCAAAGGAGCCAAGGTCAGCATCTTCTTTTGCACCATTTATTCTTTCTGGTTGATGCTTGTAGGGGGAAGAAGGGTTTTTGGAAATCACTTCTTCATGGTCCCTATTCTCTGTTTCAGGGTGAAAAGGGCAGGCGTGGAATCGATGGCATTGATGGCATGAAGGTAAACCTTGGCTCTGCAGCACCCTGTTTAGACTGAGGACTCTGGCTTTTGCCAAGATAATCCTCTAAAACCATTGTGGGGTCCCAAATGAAGCCAATGTCCCCCTTGGGGCAGTGGGGGCTATGGGGCCATCCACCTACCAGCCAGGAACAGGACTGAGATGTCCCTTTCATGGCACTGAGATGATGGATGGGGCCTTCCCATGGGCACTGCTCATGGAGACATCTGCTTTGTCCAACAGGGTGAAGCTGGATATCCTGGGTTACCTGGCTGCAAAGGCTCACCTGGATTCGACGTACGTACCCTGTGGGTGCCCCTTGCATGCGAATGAACCACCACAGCAGCTCTGCCATGGTGGCCTGTGGGAGCCCTCCAAAAAGGGGAACAGTGGGAGGGAGCTGCCCTGCTTGGAAATATGCCTCTAGACATGTAATGTTTATCCCAGGCATGGTACCTTGGGGGTGTCCCTTGGGGAGTCTGCCTTGACCTTGCCTGGAAACTGTCCCCCATTGCATGAAACTGCCTGGCAAGGTGCATGGTAGGGGGTGTTTGGCTGGAGGCTGTTCAGCACAAGGAACTTGGTAATGAAGAGCTCCATGCCGGAGAGGCAAGCCCAGGAGTAAAGAATTTCATCCTGCTGTCACCAACCAGACAGAAAATGTTGGAGAGTTCTGAGGGCTCTGGGAAACATTATTCTGACATTGCAGTTCTCTGGTTTCCTTACTTATTTCCATGCTCCCAGGATGATGCATCCAGGGTGGCACCACCCCCAGCAGCCCAACAACCACCTTTTCTGCCATTTTCCTCTGAGCTGCAGGAGCATGCTCAGTTTTGCAGTGTTTCAGCAACGTGGCCACAGCATTGCCTTCATGGCTCCATGGTGCAAGGGTACCATGCCATCCCTGTGTCACTCCTGAGTACATGTCCCTCCTACCTGTCCTGACGGGGAACTGTGGGCCAGGCTGCTGAGATGCTCAGTCCATGCTCAGTTTCCTGCAGATAGTGATACCAGCTTGATTTTCAGTGATACTGCCTTTATTTTCAACAGGGAGCTCAAGGCCCGCCTGGACCAAAGGGAGATCCTGGTGCTTATGGATCCAAGGGAGGAAAGGTGAACCACTCTGTCCAGTCCTGCATGGAAAGAAGGGTGCTGGGACCCCTCTCTGGCAAGAGAGAGAGGAGGCAATTGACCCATCACTAGCCTCCTTGTACTGCCTGAGGGCAAGCCTATGCTGGAGGATGCTGCCTGTCCCCCACAGTAAGATCTGACTGGTGTGGCTTCCAGTCTGCCTGAAGTTAGTGGGTGCACACAAGCCTGGCCTGGGATTCCCTGAAATATTTAGGGGCCTGCTGTGAAAAGGTGGCTGGCACATGGTGGGTGGAGTGAGGGGAGATCTGCTGGGGACTGGGAACTCCCTGAGGAGAAACCACAGCCCAGAAAGGGGCTTGAGGTACAGTGGTACTCCTGATGGCTGCTGGGCCATGGTAGCTGAAATCCACTGGTGCTGGATGCAGTCTTGATATGGTGCCTTGTGTCTTTGTGAAGGGGGAGCCTGGGGACGATGGAAAACCTGGTCGGCAGGGAATTCCTGGCAGCCCTGGAGAGAAGGTGTGTGATGTGTCTGTGTGTGACTGCCCTCTGTGGGAGGGAGAGGTCCCCTGCGCCAGCTTTGGCTTTGAAGCAGAGCTTGCCTAAAGCTCTGCAAGTGCACTGGGCTTTGCTCTAAAACCTGCTGACTTTGCACCCCTGTGACTTCCTCACCCAGGGCATGCCTGGAAACCAGGGTGAGCCTGGACCAGCAGGAGAGACAGGTGATGAGGTGAGTTCTCTGTCCATACCTGTGATGTATCCTATGTGTGGTTGCTGGCCATCCCCACCACCTGAACGCTCTTGTTCCTTCTCTGTAGGGTGCTCCAGGTGCAGATGGTCCTCCCGGAGAACCGGTAAGTAAGGGCATTGCTTCTGGGCATTATACAGGCAGGGGCTGGTACCCTGCAGAGGTGGAAGAGGTTCTGGAGGTGAACCCACTCAGAGGTGAGCAAAGAGGGAGGGCTTTGCTGCTTTGGGAGCAGGTCTTTATTTTGTGTTCCTACCATCTTTTTTTTTTTTCAGGGCAGCAATGGAGAAAGAGGCCCCCCAGGCTCGCCAGGTGACCGTGGGCCTAGAGGAGAGCAGGTAATTGCATCCATGGGGTGGCTTTTGGTGTCTGCTTGCAAATGGGGCATGCTTGGCAGCCAGGGTTTGGCTGATGCCTGGTGGCTAACTCCACCGGTTTGTGGGCCAGTAGGCAAGCTCACTGCCTTTACCTGCCAGCCTGGGTGGGACACCTGTCATTGTTCCCCAGCAGTCACCCCTTTATTCTGGTAGCTTATCACTAAACAGCCAAAACCCAGAGGTGAACATGACCAGCAAGCCAAGAGCAGGCAGAGAGGGGTCTGCCCCTGCCTGGTGGCTGCAAAACCAGGAGAGCAAAGAGGCAAAGTGTCCTCCTTCAGGTGCTGGTGGGGCTGCATGGGGTAGTGGTGGCTCAGGAAGGAAGGCATAAGTGCCATTAATGGTAGTACAGCAAGTGTTGGGTGCAAACAGGAGGGGGAAAGACCCTTCCCTCCCCTTTGGAGTGGGAGTCACTAGGAAAGTATTTTTCCTGCCTGCCAGCGGTGAGTCACCCAGCATGAGTGTGGGAGGGAGAGGCAGGAGACCTTGGCAGGACAGAACAAACATGTGGCAAGCAACAGAGATGCCATACATGCCAAGGAGGGACAAAGGGTGCTGCTGTCCTGGGTGGAGGCACCACCAGCATCTTGGCAGGTGCCCTGCTATGTCCTGGCACTACTGAGTGGCTGTCACCACACCACTCTACCCTTGTCCCTACAACAATAACAGATGGTACTCAGTATCAAGAGTGGGGGGCAAAAGTCTGCCCTGGGGAGGGGGCAGCTCTGACAGGGGTGCTGGCAATCTCCTCATTCCTATGTACACATGGTGTGCAAGGCAGATGTGCATGGGAAATGAAGGCATGCCAGTGTGAAGGCATGTCTGGGGTTAAATTGTGCAGCAAATGATGAGCTGCTTTCTTCCAAGTTTTAGTCCAAGTACAATGCTGCATAACCTCACCAGAAATGAGGGCTCAGGGCCCTTTCAAAGTTGTTTTATATTTACTATCTAGGTTAGGCATCTGGAGGCTTCTAGCTTGCAAACAACAGCTTTAGATTGCCAAGCTTTCAGCTGATTTCCTAAATTTTAAGTCTGGTATGACTGTTGTGGACATTTCTGAAGACCTCCCTTCTGCATGGGCTGGGGGTTGCCTGGAAGATGCAGCACAGCAGCATCTCATGCAGAGATACCTGTCTTGCAGCACTCTTGGTGCTGGCTGACATCAGAGGTGACTTGGCTCTAAGGTGCAAAGCGTTGTGCTTAGCTGTTGTGCAGCTCTGTTGGGAGTAATACTTCAATTTCCAGGGTGGAAAGCTATCTTCTGAATTGCTTGGAACTTGCAGCAAGCCATTGGATTACAGGGATAGAGGACTGTGCCTCCATCTTTCCTTTTGTCTCCCTGGCTTGCTTGCTTCTGGCTGTGGGTGTCTATGGGGACAGTCTCCCAGAGCCAGCCTGAGTCTGACACACACGCTGCTCTGTTGGGACACACCTTGCTGGACTGGTGGAAGGCTGTCCTTTTCCACACTGGTTAAGTGAAAGTAGAACTGAACCATGTCCAGACCTTGGGCATTTCCTTCTACTGGAGCTGTTAGGGTGCAAAACCACACAGATTCAGGTTTTCCAGGCTCTCCTAGACTGTCAGTTCTCTGCAAACAGTCCTATCCCAGCCCTGGGTGCTGAGTGTAATGAAGGATAGGGGAGAGACCAGAAGTGTGAGCTTGGGACAGACATCCTCACCTCTTTCAGTTGGAAATCCTCTTAGCTTTGTAGAGATAGCAGACTGGAGGAAGAGGAGGTAGAGGGAAGAGGCTGCTAATCTGGAGTCACTGTCCATGAGTGGGGAACTCCTCATTGTGCACACTGCCCAGGGAAGGAGAAAAGCAGCTGTGGTTGCAGTGTGGCTGGGAAAAGCTACTACATGGTTTTGGGGACCAGGGCTGGGTCTGTGTATGTGCAGAAGTCTTGCAAGATTGATCTCTCTGGGCATTTACTTTTCTGGAACAAAATGGACTAGAACATCTTCCCCAGAGGCAAGCACTTCTATCCTTCAGAAGGTTTTCCTCTTAGGGCTATCTTCTTTGCTTCAAGGTGGCCATGCTAGCCTGTCTTTCTCTCCCACCACTCACAGTTTCCTACCCAGCTCCTGAATCTGCCTCAAAAACCTCCCTTTTTGAATGACTGTATTTCTATCTGCTATGAGCTGTCAGGGCTGCATCCCTCCTCCTTGTTGCATTCAGGGCCCTTTACACCTGTCCCTCTGAGTTTCTCATGCCCTCTGTGTGCTTTCAGGGGGAGCCTGGACCACCTGGTGACCAAGGGCGGGAAGGACCCCTGGGACCTCCTGGTGACCCGGTAAGAGCTTGGATTAAGATTCTGGATCCTAGGTGGAATGGTTGGGGAAGTGGGGAGAGAGGGGGTGGGGGATTAACAGATTCCACAGAGTCTTGGAGTAAGTTCTCAACATCTTCTATACTCTGTAGCAAAGCTGGTGAAGAAGGGCAGGGTTTTCCACAAGAAAACAGAATATTAACAGGGCTAAAAAAATGGAGACTTGGCTGCTGGGCTGGGGACAGAGCAACCTCCATGTCATTTCCCAATCCCATGGAAACAGATGTCAACACATCTGACAGAGTTGGAAACTGGCAAGAACAAGCTGCAGCAACACACAAAATGTTCAGGCCTGGGGCCAGATGCTGCTCACCTTGGTCAAGGGAATCAATGAGACATCTTGTGTCAGGGAGGATAGCCTGACGGCACCCCAGCAGTGTCCCTGACACCCTTGCTATCTGCAGAGATGTTTTGTCCCAAAGCCAGCATTCCTCAAGTCTGCTTGCCATAAGGTCTGGCCCTCCTGCTCCAGGGTATGCTTGTCCTTTTGTGTCTCAAGGACCAGAGCTCAGACCCTGTGTACTTTCTGGAGAGCAGAACTGGCTACCTCCAGCCTGAGGAAGGCTTCTGTCTCCTGCAGAAAGGCTCTTTTTTCCAAAGACATACCCACCTCCCAGTCAATTCTTCACCTGGAAACATTGCTGGATTAATCCTCTGTGGTGATAGCACTGATTGCAACGTACAGCTGGGTCTTTACATGTGAGCAAGAGTGCTTTGATGTGACCCTTGGACCAGACTCTGTAGGACAACTTCCCTCCTATCCATACCATCAGAATTTTGATGGAGCCCAAGATACAGGGAAGTATAGAGATTAATGTTCACGTACTAGTGGAGCTGGGCTTGCACAAGGGGTGAAGCATAAATACCAGCATGTGGGCAAAGATGAGACAGCTTTTGAACTCCTTTATTGTTGATCAAATTTTGAAGAGCCCTAAAGGACATATGGAGTACAGGACAGCATGAAGGGGCTGCTGTTGGGTTCATGTTATTCCTGATGTGGGTGATCCTCACATCAGACCCGTACCATGCCAAAACCTGGGGAGAGATATGCTTGCCAAGGGTGGTGCTTTCCTGGAGTCAGGCTTCCCTCAAGCCTGCCTCATGATAGGGAAGAGCATCAGATTCACACAGGAGGATTGTCCAGATCCTGCTGTGTCTTTAGCTGAGCTTCTGCCACAACTAAAGATGTCTGGCAGTATAGAGCTTGTTGGATACTGCTGTGGTGAGAGGTGGTCATTTTGTGAGGTGGCCCTGGTAGGAAGGCAGCTCTTTGGGTGTGTGTGTGTGTGTGTGTGTGTGTGTGTGTGTGTGTGATGGACTGGTGCTGTAGGTTGACACCTATGAAGAAGGAAGTACCATAGCTGCTCTGTGTGATAGAGGCTCATTTCAGCTTTGAGGCAGGAGAAGGACTGTGCAGAAGATACGGTGGAGATTTGATGCAAGCATGGTGGGGAGCTAGGCTGGAATAAATCCTACCTTTAGCCAGGCCTCATTGGTGGAGAGGAGAAGCAGAAAGGAGGAAGTACAGTCTCCCTGTGGTCATTGAGCTGGTGGGACATCAGTTCTCCCTCCCCAGCACTGAACTTGAATCAAACCCCTGTAAAAGAGGGAAGCATTACAGAAGCAGCTCTGATGCCTTCCCAGAGCAGAGACTGCCCCAGGGCCTCCACTGCTAGAGGAAGTTTTCAAAAGCAGTTGCAAAGTGAGGACATTTTACTTAAGCTGAGGAAGAATGCTTTTGCTTGGCCAAATTAAAAAGAAATGTGTAATTAGGATTGGACAAGAGAATGACTTTGGCAAACGCAAGTGTTTTTCAAGCTGTGCTATCTGCAAGCTCTGGCTCTTGGAGCATATTTCTCTTGGCAAGGGGAAGAGACTCCTGCTAACCTGTGACTCCCTTTCATCCTCTATCTGAGAGAAGTGAAAGGTCAGAACACTCTTTCCCTGATCCTCATGGGCAGTTTTGGTTGTCCCTTTCTTTTCCTGTCTGTGGTGCCCATCCCTCCTGGGGTTCTTGTTGCACCAAGAAGGGTGGTGGACAAGTAGCTATTGAACTTCTGACCCAAAATCCTGCATCTTCATAAACTCTTCCAGGTCCATGAGGGATTTACACTGTGTGCTACAGTGAGGACATGTGCTGCCTGTGTGATCCAAGGGTGCTGTTGATTCAGCTTTGGCTGATGTGAACGGTCATGAGTTCTTGTCCTTCCTTCCCAGCTTTCTCTGTTCTGGGCTTTTGTGCAGAAATAAGGTCACATGCCTTTGAGCAGTTTAGTGCTCTGCACTACAATGTGTAATTTTAAGTTCTCTACAGATGCATTTACACCCTTCCTTGGAAGAAGGGTGTGTGTGTGTGTGTGTGTGTGTTTGGCACCAGCTTCTCCCAGCTGCTGTCACGCAAAGAGGAGCAGAGATGAGCTGGAAGGGATTTCAGCTTCCTCAGCTTTCACGTGGTGAGGAGGTGACCAAAAAGATGGACTAGGTTGAGCCAAAGCACTGAGGCAGCTCCCCAAAAGATCAGAGGTGCTGCCCATGCACAGAATATAGGGAGGCAAATCTCTTGGAGCATCCATTGCTTTGATGCTGAAGACTGGACACCATTGAACAACTGCTGCCTCCACCTGCCAGGAGACTGAAATCATATAGCTTTTCCCAGGAAATATTTTGGAGGACAGGAGTCAGACACACTGCAGCAGCAATGCTGGGGGGCACAGTTGCCAACCATCGTGCTCTCCCACCACAGCTTGCTATCTGCCTACCTCTGCCTTCTCCATTACTTGGGGACTGGTTGCACTTCAACCTTCATGTGAGATGCTGCCTTGCTCAAGCAGTTGGACCCATGGTTTAAGAGAATTATTACCCAATTGTTACCCACCATCCTTACCAATCTCCTGTAAAGTAAACCTCAGAAAGGGCTGTTAGTACCAAACAGAAGATGGAGGGGCTTCCTCCAACATCTGTTGGAGCTCTTGGAGGAAAAAAAAAAAAAAAAATAAAAAAAAGTCCTGCAGCTGATGAAGTGAACAGCCACTGCCCAGATGGGATGTGGCAAAGTGACAGCTTTGGTCTGTTCCAGCACATGCTGCCAGGGCTCCACAGCAACATGAGGACAAAAAGTCCCTGCCTGGAGCCATGAAAGAGCCTCGACCAGCATGGCTGTGACCCAGACATGTCTGAGCCTTGAATGGGGAGGGCATCTGTAGAGGGAAGTCTGTGTCACCTTCAGGGTGACATGCTACACTAAGGATTATTGTCTGCCCTGGCATGGCCTCTCTCACAGCCTGTGAGATGCCACCGTGCAGCCTAGATGTGTTTGCTGCTAGAAGCATCATCCCTGCCTCCCTGGTCCTCTTCCCTACCAGGTCATCTGAGGTGCTGGAGGAGAGGGATGGCTTTTTAGGGCCATGGAGGCTCTGCTTAGAGGCTGCTCCCTCCTGTAACCTGTCTACTGCTGAAAGCATATGGTGTTCAGCCCACACCTGCAGTGTTACACCTTGATCCAGAAAGCCTCGTGGTTTGGATTTAGCCAGAACTGCCTCTGATGGAGCTTTGCAGAGAAAGCAGAGCATAAGGAAACATGGGGAGCTGCAGCCTGTGCAGGCAGGGGAGCATAGGGGGAGCCAGGCACAGCTCCTGAAGTATCTTCCCACCTGCATCTACCCATGTCAATAGGTCCTTTCTTGTGAGGCTGGGTGAGGCAGAGGTGACTAAGTGATGGGTGTGAAGCATAAGGGAGATGTCCTGCCCATTATATTGTGAAGGGACCAGGAGCAGCATCAAGAGAAAATCCTTGATGTGCCAGCTTTTTATGTTTCCCTAGGGTGAGCTTGGACCCCTGGGACCCAAGGGCTACAGAGGAGACGATGGCCCCCGCGGCAATGAGGTCAGCACTGCTTCATCACCACATCTTCTGGGGGGAGGGGATGAAGAGAAGAACACGTGGTGCTGCCCATTAGGGCTGTCCCCAAATCCCAGGGATCTTGGAAACCTGTTTCGGGTATAAACTCGGGTGCTGTGTCCTGACAGACAGACTGAGCTATTTTTAATGGGTCCTTAAGGACACAGCTGCCTTTTTCCTCACCTCCCAAAAACCATTTCATGGAGAGGGTATAGCCACACGTTTACCTATTACAGAAACTGGGGGACCTGCTCTCCAAGGGCAGCCACCTGAATCTGCCAGCAGACAGCAAGCTGAATTTCAAGGTCCAGCTCTTGTATAAGCAGTACACCACTTGTGATGAGCTCATGACAGTAGCTAGTTGCCTCAAAAGGCATAATTTTCAAAGCTTAAAGGATGATGTGCAATTCTTGACTGCTTCTTCTGTTCCTTCCAGGGCCCAAAAGGACTGCCAGGAGCACCTGGGCTGCCTGGAGACCCTGGCTTGATGGGAGAAAGGGTAAGTGGCATTTGTTTAGAGGGATTGCTTGTTATGTGGAATGGATGTAGAACAGACTGGTTCTGTGCAGCATGACCTGACTTGGGGAAAAAAAAAATTACATCTGTACACAGATGAGAAGCTGGGAAAATTTGCAAGTAGCTTGCTTTGGAATAAGCATCACAGCTGAAGGCCCAAAGATGTACTGACGTCCATTCCAGCAACAGAGACCTGATACTTCCCAGTGTTCCCAGCCTGTAGTCAGTCATATCCCCAGTTTCTGAGAGGGACAGTGTCATTCTCCTCTCTGGCTGTGCAGGTCACACACAAGCAAGATGGCCTTTTTTACATGTCTGCACCAGTGTCCAGAACATCAATTGCATAAGGGTTGGTTTTTTTTGCATAGACATTTTGCTATGGAGATAAACTGTTCAAGGAGGGTAGGATACTGCTGCTGTGCTATTTAAAGGGTCTGTTTTTCATTATCTTACATATCTCTCCCTTCCCTTCCAGGGGGAGGATGGTCCTCCTGGGAATGGCACAATTGGATTCACAGGTGCTCCGGTAAGATTTTTGTACTGCTTTGAAACCGAGAGACAATTATTTCTGCTTGTCTGACCTAACATTCTTGTCCTTCATCCCTAGGGGCGACCAGGAGACAGAGGTGCACCTGGTGTTAATGTAAGTGTGCTTGTACTTCCTGCACCCAACAGAAATTGCCCTGGCTTGTGTTTTGGCTCCTAGAGCCTTTCTATCAGCTGCTTGGTGAAATGGGCTCCCTGAAGCACCCTGCTCCTCCAAAGCCCTTTCTTCTGCCCACTTCTTCCTGCAGTGGATATTCCTGATAGAAGTGTCCTGCCTTGGTACACTGGTAGGAGTACCCAGGGGCAGCAGCCTGAGCTGAGTGCTCTCTAATGCAAGCCTGGAACCAAAGCCTGGGCTTCAGAGTCCCACTCAGGGACAGCTGGATGTGCTGTAACAATGAAAGCCACCTAAGTAGCTCTCTTCCTCAGTGGCACTGCAGTTCAGAGCTAGGGAGCCTATATGTTCCTTTTCAAACCCATCCCAAGCCAGCTCTCACAAAGGTCACTGCATGCCAGCACTAACTTCCTGTCAACAGCTGCCCATGTAGGAGTCTCTTCTGTACTATTTTTCAGGGAACAAAAGGCTATGTCGGTCCTAAAGGTGATGAAGGAGAGGCTGGAGACCCTGGCAATGATGTGAGTAATCTACATAAAGCTGAATCATCTTTCTCTGGGAACACAGTGCAGGAGCTTTGGGCTGGATCTCTAACTTAACCTTGCCTGTCAGCCAGAGCCAATAAGACTTTGTACATCTGCAAGTGCCCTTTGCCACTGAGCCATGTCTGATGGCAGGGGGATGTCTCTTTAGAGGTTCATTTTGTGTCCTGGCATTTCTTACGGCTGGCAAATCTCCAGATCTGTTAGGTTGAGGTCGTTTTGTATGCCTCTCTGCAGGGTTTTGTATATTTCAGATCTGTGAATTTTAGTTTTGTTTTCATTCCAGAACCCAACCCCTGGCCCCAGGGGCATCAAAGGAGCAAAGGGTCACAGGGGACCTGAAGGCCGCCCGGTAAGTAGGGACCCTGTCAGGTTTGCACTGGTGAGTGCAGCTTATGGAGCTCCCAACAGCCGGACTTGCTGTGCTTGGCTCTGCTCACAGCAGAAGCAGCTGCTACAGCCTGGTACACAGGTCTGAAATCATGTTCACCCCAAATCAGGACAGAAAGTACAAACACTTGTGCATTTTCACAAGCAAAGCATTCTTATATGATAAGGTTTTAATAAGGGCAAGCAGACTTTTGTAGCAGTTGTCCTGAACTTGAAAGTTTTTCAGCTCATGTTGAGACACCACTTGCTTGCGCTGCCTCATGTTGGCCTGGAGGCTCCAGGAAAGCTACCTCCCAAGTGCAAATGATATCCATCCATCTATACCCCTCTTCATGATGTGGGGGCAATGCCAATGGTGATACACTGGCCCAGAGAGGTGTTAGATGGCCCATCCTTGGAAACATTCCAGGTCAGGTTGGACTGATTTCTGAGCAACCTAGTCTAGTTGAAGATGTCCCTGTTCACTGCAGGGGTGTTGGACTAGAGGACCTTTAAAGACCCCTTCCAACCTAAACAATTCTATGATTCTATGTCGCTTGGGGTGTATGCTTGCTGCCCACAGCAATTTTGCCTCCCTGCTTTGGTGGGCATGGCACATGTGCAAGTGGGTTTCCTTCCCTCCACCCCCATGCTGCCCCAGGGTATCATGCAAGCAAGCAGACATACCTGCTCAAAGCCCAGTGCAAGGCACCAGCAACTGGGAAGCAAAGAGATGTTTCCAGACTCTACACTGCTTAGTGAGGTATTGGCAGGGCATGCTGCAGATAGGACTGGCTGCTATTGTAACTGCTCTCACCACTCTTCTGTTTGACAGGGACCACCAGGACCTGTGGGGCCTCCAGGACCAGATGTGAGTGGGACAGGGTTGGGATGCTGCTTGCTTGGTTGGTCTGCTTACCCTGCCCTGCATGATGGCTCCTGGGAGGGTGTAGCTGTTGGGGAAGCTTCATGCTCCCAGGGTAGGTGGTGGCTGCCTCCCATTATTGAGCTAGTGAGTCTAACTGGCCCGATTTCCTTCATACCAGTCTATTACCAGCCAGTCCTCTCTGCAGTGCACCTGACTGCATATCATTCATTTCTACATCAGGACCTGCTTTGAGGACACAGAGCAGCAGTAGGGGTGGTGGGCAGCACCTGGAAGCCAGGAAGCTGCCTTTGTTGTTATCCAAACGTTTTTCTACCTCTGTTTTCAGGAATGTGAAATCTTGGACATCATAATGAAGATGTGCTGTGAGTATCCTGTGCTGCTCCTCCTGCCCTGCTTGGCTCCTTGCTGAGCAGGAGGCAGCTTCTTTTTGTCTGGTCCCCAGCGAGCAGGGCCATCCCCAGGCAGCAAGCAGAGGGATGCCATGAGTATTGCTGTCCCTTCTGTGTGTCCCAATTAAGTCAACAAGCTGTGGGGAGAGGTGGGACATCGTCCCTGCAGCTGGGACAGCAACCTAAGAGGGAAAAAAAAAAAGAGACATTGTTGTATCTTCTCTTGATCCAGGGACCTCCAGCTTGATCTCCAGAGTAGGTTTTGCCAATATGTTTCATTTCTGAGTGTTGCAGGCTGGTTTGTTGTGTCGGCCTCTACATACACAATTACCCTTCAGGGAAAATACGAGGAGAGCTGTGTAAAAATATTTGTTTGGACCATTTTACAATTATTTTTTTTCTTAAATAGCAGAGCCTGACTCCCCCTTGGGAAAGAGAAGTCTGTTCTGGGGTATCTTGCTGTGGGGAGCAGCAGTGCTCATGTGCTGCAAAGGGTTTTTGTCCTGTAGCTAGTAATGAAGTGCTGGAAGGACCCAGGCTACTTAGGGAACTGAGCTTGCGTTCCATACTCTGGTAATTTACTTAATCCCTCCAGAATTAGCTTTTATTTTTATTTAAATAAGATTATACAAGCATGTATTGAAATAAGAATGCATGCAGTGCTTCAGGTTGGGACACCACAATCTGAAATAGGAGAGAGATCTGGATGTTTCCAACTGGAGGGCAACTTCAGTGAGCTTGAATTATCTGAACCAGGTGTCTTTGGGTTTGAAGAAACACAAACCTGCAGGCTGTATGAGGGTGCAAAACACTTGGGTCAAGCGTTGTAACATTCTCTATTTCTTTCCCTTCTTCTCTAGCTTGCTGTGGTGAGTGTTACTTGGCAAAGCTGCTCTACAAACATTTGCTAGCCCTTCTCCTTGCCTGCACACCCTCCCTTTTTCTGCTTCTTGCCTTCTGCTATGGAGACATGGTAAGAGCCCTGATGGGAGGACTGAGCATAAGCAAGGCAGGGGAGAGCAGTGAGCTCTCCTTGAGGGTGCTGTGTGGATTCAGGAGCTGCTGTGGCTGAGTCCTGCAACTAGAAAACTGTTGCTGAGGTGCCCTGTGCCAGCAAACTGCAGGCAGATTTTCTCCACCCTTTTTGCAGTTGAAAGGGATGTCAGTTCAGGGCATGCTGTGGATCCAGCTCTGTTCTCCTCCCTCCAAATCCTGTTCTAGCATGCAGAGAAATATGCTGGGTTATGTTGTTTTGTTGTTTTTGGGTGTTTTTTTTTTTTTTTTTGTCCCAATGGGTTGGGTTTCCAGTCCAAAAGCATGAAGGAAGAGCCAAGGGCGCATGATGTCCTTCAGCTGTGGGAAAGAGGGGAGCAAGCTGAGTCAGCCTCTTCCAGCTTACCAGCATCACCTCTGTCCTGCTGGGCTGAGTGAATGGAAGAAGTGAGAAGGCTGATTGGGAAATGGGCTTTGGAATAATTACTGGGTGTTTTAAGCACACTCAAAGCTTAGAAATACTACATATCCTATAAGAGATGCAAAATGCATTTGGAAAAAATTAGTAAACTGACTCAAGAGTCTCCTACACTGCTACTTCACCACTTTATTCACACTGTGCTTTCTGGGCAGGTAGGGCAGAGGTGCTCACCTGGTCAGGACTAACAGCAGACATCTGTTGCTTGCTTTGCTGTACCTCCCTGCCAAACGTGCTGCCCTGAGTGAACTGCTCAGGGAGGAAATGCACACCCCTCTGCTTCTGTGCTTTGCCGCAGAGTGCACCTGTGGTCCTGTCGACCTCCTCTTCGTGTTGGACAGCTCGGAGAGCATCGGCCTGCAGAACTTCCAGATTGCCAAAGACTTCATCATCAAAGTCATTGACCGCCTGAGCAAAGATGAACGCGTGAAGGTGAGATTTCCAAGTGCTGGGATGCACTTTTGTGCACTCGCTTGTATTTCACTGCAAACAGAGAAATAGGGAGATGCTTCTGCTCCAAAGAACCTCCACACAGCTTAGCTTCAAGTGTGTAACTGTGATGGGTGTTGATTCCTTCCAGACTGATAAAATGTTGGAGATGAAATAGAAGTTTGTCTCAAAGTATGGACACTTGACTCTTTATGGGCAAAGGGACTCTGCTGGCTGTGGCTGTGAATTCTTCTTCTGTGTCCCAGAGCAGATGTCTTATAAAGCATATGCCTGATCAACTGGCCTTTCAATCTCTTCTGTATCCTGATGAGCATTTCAGGTGGCTGGAGTAGATAACACATGAGATGTGTTGCAACTTCCCCTAGCTCCTTGATGGCCACTCTGCCATCCTTGTCTGCCCTCATGCTTGGGTTTAGGTTACCAGTTAAGCACACTACTAAAAGGGATTTTGCAGCCCAAAACAGCAATATTGTCCTAGTAGTGGGTCTTCCAGTCTGAGAAGGGACACAAATGCTTACTCCCCTAAGACTTCCTTGGAAACCTGTGTGCAGGATGTTTCATTTACCTCTGATTTGGTAGAGATGTTTGAGATCCAGTCTTTTCCAGAAACTATGAACATTAACATTCGTAGCACATGGGTTGTAAAGCCCCAGGGACCTGTCATTGGACAGTTGTGTGGGCATGTATGGGGGGGGGTCTCTTTGCCTGGTAATGAACCAGTAACAATCAGAAAGGCAGGCAGAACGTAGAAAAGTAGAAAGGTAGGCAGCAAGACCACTGAATTGGGAGAGAAACAGAGGTTTTGAAAAGTCCTATTCCTAGCCATCCATCATGGCCAATGGCTTGTGTTGAGATCACTGAAATGGAAAAGCTGCTTTTTTGGTTCTCGTTTCATTGATGGGCTCACTGGCTTAGCTCCCATGTGCAGCCATTCCCATTGGGGCTTTTCTGCCTGGGAAGGCAAGGAGCTGAATGCCCTGCTGCTGCCAAGGCATTCAGCACAAACAAACAACAAGATTTCTCAGCTCTCCAGGCCCCTTTAGGCATCTGACTCTAATTGGTTTCTGTTTCTTCCAACAGTTTGAAGCTGGAGAGTCCCGTGTTGGCGTTGTACAGTACAGCCATGACAACACACAGGAGCTGGTCGCCATGGGGGATGCTAACATAGACAACATTGGGGCACTCAAACAGTGAGTCTGTGGGGTCTTAGTGCATCATGCAGAGACCTGACCCAGGGATAGCTACTGACCTCCCATCCATGCCTCTGCAAGGCAGCTAAATGTCCTCTAGTGGAAATTAACCG
Source organism: Corythornis vintsioides (assembly GCA_025447755.1). NCBI lineage: Eukaryota > Metazoa > Chordata > Aves > Coraciiformes > Alcedinidae > Corythornis > Corythornis vintsioides. The sequence goes on along the minus strand of JAOEGS010016950.1, from coordinate 738 downwards.
CTATATTGCAGTGTAGTATAACCACTATTAACCACAATATTGTAGATGGTACTGATGCCAGGGAGTCAGTTTTCGACCTAAAGTCCCATGCAGGGATATTGCCTTGCCTCTCAAGCATGTCGAAGAGATGTGTTTCCAGGTGCCATTCAGTATGGGGCACGGCTTTGGAGGCTCACTATTGTCTGTGCTTGCAGGGCAGTCAAGAACCTGAAATGGATAGCTGGGGGCACCTTTACTGGAGAAGCCCTGCAGTTCACCAAAGAGAACCTGCTGAGGAGATTCACCTCTGATAAGCGTGTTGCCATCGTCATCACGGATGGACGCTCTGACACGCTACGGGACCCTACCCCCCTCAACTCTCTGTGTGATGTCACCCCGGTAAGGTCACAGGGGAAGGACCCTGCCTGCAGGGAACTGCCACACAGCAGCTGTGCAACAGAATACTGCAAGCTCTCTGGGGGTCTCTGTGTCTTTGCTAGGGCATGGGGGACTTGTCACTGGAAATGCTCTCATGAAGTGACAGGTGCTTAAGTTTATGAATGCATTAAATTTTCTCCCCCTCTACTCTGCACTGGTGAGACCACATCTGGAATACTGTGTCCAGTTTTGGGCACCCTAATTCAGGAAAGACAGAGATTTACTGGAGAGAGTCCAGCACAGAGGCCACCAAGATGATTAAGGGAGTGGAGCATCTCCCTTATGAGGAGAGGCTGAGAGAGCTGGGGCTCTTTAGCCTGG
>JAOEGS010016949.1:0-33361 GCA_025447755.1 Corythornis vintsioides | reverse complement strand
TCTTTCTTTCTTTCTTTCTTTCTTTCTTTCTTTCTTTCTTTCTTTCTTTCTTTCTTTCTTTCTTTCTTTTTTTTCTGGTGTGTGTGTGCATATGGGGGCTGATTTATTGCATCCCAGGTCAGTTTTGAGTAAGGGCCTTTGAAAGTAGATGTGTTTTTGTCTTTCATTACCTATGGATGTCAATATGTGATGTCTGCAAGAATAGCTAACAGCTAGGTGGACAGTGGTTGTCTTCTCTCTTCTGTCAGCAGCGCTCACCTCTCTGTTCAGCCTCAGGTGGGGTGCTGGTTCCCTCCTTTGCTAGCACCATATAATGCTGCTCAAATCTCTTTTCTGTAAAGAAGCAATGAATAGGAAGACATATGGGACAGGTGGACAGCCACAAAGGCTGGTAAAATGTGCACTTTCCATTTATGTTCCCCTTTGACTTTTGGTTTTAAAGCCATAGCATGATGTATGAAGCCTAAGAGGACGAAAATGGACAACTCCTCAGGGAACATCCCTTTTTGCACACAATGAAACTTGCAGTCCAGGGAATACACTCAGAGAAGTACCCCCGGAACATCCAGGCTTCCTCTGGAAAAGCATTGTGCATCCCTTGGGACACCAGCGACCTTTCTTTACTTGGTCTCCTTGTGACTATTGCTTGTGACACACATGACAGCTAATTGTTGGTTGTCTGCAGCAGGTACCACCTTCTGTGCTTATGTGTGGTGACAGTCTCTGCATCCTTTTTAGGTGCAGTCCAGCACTGCTCTTTTCACTGCTTTTTTAGCCTGATTTTTTTGTGCTGTGAATTAACACATCATGACTGAAGTCAGGAACTGCTTTCTTCTGATGATGATTGAGCCTACTAGGAGTGTTATTGTCTGTCTGTCTTTCAGGGATGAGTTGTCAAAAAGTTTCCCTTCCCCAAAATACATTATTTCAACCTGTCACAAGGTACATGTCCTGACAAACATGTATTCTGCCTGCAGAGGAAGCAAGATTAGTGTTCTTTCATGTGTTTTTCCATCTAAGCAAGGATATTTCCTATAAACTTAAACCAAACAAAGGGGGGAGTACAGCAGCTGGGTAAGTAACCTGACATGAGGACAACCTACCCTCACTACCCTTGTTCTTGAAAAATAATCTCAAGTTGCTGGTGGCTGATGGATTGAGTCAGGAATAGACTGGTGTTTTTCTCAAGAGCAAACTAAAAGTAATGGAAACTTACTGAAGAAGGTTCAGCTTTCACATTTTCCATTGGCTCCTGAATGTGTGGAAATTCTCATCCCACTTTCACTGGTGGCCACTCACTGGGGCACACTGGAGCCCTCAGCTGAGTCTGAGCTTGATAAGAGGCCTCAGTAACAACCCTAGCCCTCCATGCTCATCAAGAAATATGACTGCATCCATAGCAAGGAGAGTTGTGTTGCCTTTGAGCAGTTCCCTCTTATATATAGAGAGAATGAGTTTGGAGGCAGGACTTTGACATCTACTCATCATGGCACAGTGCCTGGGGACCTGGATGGCCCTGCACCAAGCTCAGCATCAGCCATGACTAGGCTTAGGCTTCACCAAGCCCTGCAGAGGAGTTAAGCGACACCCTGGGGTGCTATGGAAATCTACTGAGGTTAGGAGGATGAGGAGAAGGAGATTGTTTGTTCCTGTGGATCTGCAATGTTCCACCATGCCTAGGTGCTTGCATAAAGGTCCTCAGAAAAACATTCACCCTACTTGTAGCCCTGATGTCCATCCATAAGAGGCTTGGTGGCATGAGGGAGCCCATGGGTATTTGGGAGATGAGGAAATCTCAAAGGTGGCTTCAGAGCAGCTGCCTTGTGGAGAACAAATCCATCAATGGGTACTTCCCCCATGGTTGGTTGTCTGGGCTACTTGCAGTGCAGATGGATGGCAGTTGTATCTGGAAAGCTGGGACCCAGATGTCTCAGTCATGCAGGAAAAATGAAACAGGTTTGGAGGAGGCTGTCTGGGATGCACAATGCCTAAGCAAGTGCCTTCTTATGCCTGGAAGCATGTCATAGGGATGTCTTGAGGAGAGTTTCCCCAGACCCCCATCACTTGCAGTCCCCACAGCTGAAGCAGAGAGGCACAGAGGAGGGCTGTGTGGCCAGGGCTACCTCATGTCTACATTCCTACCTGTAGCAAGAGCCACCAGCGAGTGACAGGAGTGGCAGCCAGCTGCAGGTCTTGCACAGCCTACCAATAAACTTGTCGGTGTTGCAGTGGGGAATCACAGAACAAGGGTGCATGATCATCACGCCAGGGCTGCCTTCCTGGAAGAGCAGGCATTGATATATTGCCCACAGGCAGCCTGGGCTGTTATGCTCTGTGTGCTCCCTCCCTGCTTCCTCCACTAAAGGAAATTTTTTTTTCCATTTGCTGGTTAGTTTCTGCAAAAATTCCAGGATGCTGAGCTAAGATCTTTCAAACTTGTGTTATCCCATAATTCTCACATTTTGATTATGCCTTTGAACCAGACATGAGCTCTCACCCATCTCCATCTCCTCCATCCCTGACTCTGGATCTTTCTTGTGCTGGTTTTGTTTCTAAAACTCTAAAGAAAAAAAATGTGGGTGGAGGTTGTACATATGTATTTCTGAAATTGCCTCATCATTTCTGTACTCCCCCAGTGCAAGTGTTGCTCAGCCTGGGTTAATAACAGCGGTAGCACTGAGGATCGAAAACTACATTTCAAGTAATGTATGGTGTCCGAAACAGGGAAGAGGACAGCTCATTCAGAGGCACCATAAACACCTATGTGCAGACTATCTTTTTGTGTTTTTAATTGCCTTCTGCTTGTCCTTCTGCCTTACTTATGAAAACCCAAGTGCAAGCAAATTTGGTGACATGCTGTCAGGGCACCTGCTCTTCTTCCTAGAGGAAACCTGCCTGGCATTAGAGCTCCCCGACACATCCAGGCTTGCTGCACACATCCAGCACCTGACAGAATTTGCTGCATTATCAAAATTGTTTTGGTCTCTCTTCCACAGCAACCCTAAAGCTGGAGTCTCTTGGAGTCTTTCTCAACCCCTTCTGATCATCATGCCATGTTAGTACTGGGGCAAGCAAGCAGGTTGAGCTGGTTTGGGGCTACACGAGCCTGCTGGCACTCTGGAGCAGACCCTGGTTACTCAGTCATCTCAGAAGTTTTCCAAAGAAACACCTCTCAGTGGCACATGCAACAATGTTATTCCAGCAAGGAATAAAGGAAACTTAAGCTTATCAGGAGCAGGGCTTTAAGGGTTTTAAGACCTTGGCTAAATCTTGCAATGTCATCATGGTAGCAGGTCTCAAATGCAACTCTGAGCCCAGGCTGCTAGCACACCAATGCCAGGAGGCTGCTGTGCTCCAACCAGCATGGTGGAACAAAGAGCATCCTTACTAGGGATGACAGCCCCTGGCCAGCATAGAGCACCCCTTGTGTGGGAGTCCGCCTGAGGGCCCTTTCTGGCTCCCTCCTCCATTTAGTTCCCATTTCCTGACAAAGTGCTCTCACCACCCCAAAAGAAGGAATATAGGAGAGTTTAATTTCTCAGAAAAACAGTGGAACAATCGACTGAACTGTTTGTAAACATCTAGAAGGAAAAAGGAAATAACAACCAGTGTGGTTTTCCAAGAACAAAACCTAATGTCTTGTGGAGCAAGGAAGCTTCTTGGGCAGAGGAGTAGCAGTGGGTATTCACTGTACCTTCAGGAATAGTTTTGACTGGTTTTTATAATATTCATAAAGCACGGGTTGTATGAAGCTGCTGCTGATCAGGAGCAGAGCTAGATGAGTGATTAGTGATGGTTTGTTGTCAAAATGGAAGGATGTACCATGTCCTTCTGGGACCTGACCTTCTGCAATGTGCCTTTCACCTTGGGGCTCCTCTGGGCTGTCTGGCAAGGCAAGCAGGAATGGGTACATGCTGATGGGTGAGACCTGTACTCCCCCAGGCTCTTGCTAGTAGCCTTTGCCTGTAATTTAGAGGTTTGGCCTCCACTTGGAATAAATTATGAGGAGAGCAGTGCTGTTGCTTTTATTGCTGCAGTCAAGTAATACAACTTATGCTTGGTGTTGGGCTGTTGTCTTGTGTGCAGTTGCTTGTTTTACACCAAGGCAATCTTTGCCTCAAGAATAACTGGTTTCATATTTTATTTAGTAAATACTGTGAATACCGTGTCCGTTTTGGGCACCCCAGTTCAAGAAAAACAGAGAACTACTGTAGAGTCCAGTGCACCACCAAGATGATTAAGGGAGTGGAGCATCTCCCTTATGAGGAGATGGGGCTCTTTAGCCTAGAGAAGAGGAGATTGAGGGGGGACCTCATCAATGTCTAGAAAGATGTTAAGGGTGAGTGTAGAGAGGATGGAGCCAGACTCTTCTCAATGTCATCCAATGACAGGAGAAGAGGCAGTGGGTGCAAGTTGGAGCACAAGAGATTTAGGGTCAACACGAGAAAGAACTTTTTCTCAGTGAGGGTGACATCTCTGGAACGGGCTTCCCAGGCAGGTTGTGGAGTCTCCTTCTCTGGAGACACTCAAGACCCACCTGGATCTGTTCCTGGGTGACGTGGTCTAGGTGATCCTGCTCAGACAGGGGGTTTGGACTAGATGATCTTCCAGGTCCCTTCCAATCCCTAACATTCTGTGATTCTGTGAAAACAGTAAGAAATAGCAAAGGAAGGCTTGCAGTGAGTTACAAAGTTTACCCACGTCCTGCTGCTCAGTGTGTGCCACAGCTATTGCTATGTATGTTTCTGCCCATTCTGCAAATATTTTTTAATTTGACTTTTCAAAGTCATGGAATGTTGTCTAATCACCTGTAACACTTGATTTCACTTCCATGTGTCTCTTCTCCTTGGTTATAGCCACTTTTTGGCTGATCCCTGTATCAAGGATATCCACTAGGAGAGGCACTGAGCCAGTAGGAAAGAGTTCATATTAGTCATGCTACTTTGGCAGTGTAAAATAGAGAAGGAAATACTTTAAATGTTGGGCAATTACAAATAAAAATATTTACATTTATGTGAAGTCAGGATTTTGTGGAGAGATCTCAGAAGAGCTGTGTCAGCGCTGAGGTGCTTCCTACAGTGCTGTGCTGAGATTTTCCAAGCAAACTGCATTATGGAGCAATGGGGTGAGCAGTGGATGAGTTCCTCATGGTACAGCCCCAGCAGCTGCTGGTTCCTCGCTGCCGTGTGCAGACCTAAGTTCCCTGGTTGTCATAATCCCTGTCCAGAGGAGGCTTTTTTTCCAAGATAACCCAATGCTGGGCACAGCAAAGTCAGGCAGGATTAGGACCTGCCCCTCTGACAATGTGGGCAGCATTTCTTGCTCCTTAGGTACTGTGTCATGCTCACCCCAGGCCAGGTGAGATGGCATCTGTGAGTGGGTCTGGTGACCAAGGAAGAGCTGTGTGTTTAGTGGCAATTTTTAATGGCCTTGTCCCCATGGGCAGCAGTGCAGACCTCCCAGCAAACCAAAGCCAGCCTCCTCTCACCTGGCAGGCAGCACATTTCACACCAGAGTTGTTAGACCACTAAAGGTCAGTTGCTTCCCCTTTTTGATGTGATGGGAGATTTTCCATTGCTGATGGTGATGTTTGCCCCAAGCCTTATCTGTTTCCAGTGAGTGCCTGTAGACTGTGGTCTTCTGTTCCTCAGAGTGGACTTAATTTGCCACAGTATCAGCTGAGTGGGTAGGGGCTAAGTGTTCACTGTAGCACCTTTAAAAGATCAAGGTTAACTTAGTCAAAACAATCCCCTTTCCTTTTCCTCAGTGGCTGCTTCAGTAAGAAATTCCATCAGACCATACCATCATACTATATCAGGAGAATAAATCTAATAAATCTTTTGCCATTCTTCTGCTAAAGAGAAACAATAAAAATAAATAAATAAATCTCCAGCACATACGGAAGGGCAGCTGCTCTTGCAGAGCTCCTTCACTCTGCCAGCTCCATTCCCAGTCATTCCTGCAGTGTTATAAAACCCTAAGAGGGGCATGAAGCCAATGATGCTCCAGACACTGCTCTGGGTTAAGGAAGTGGTTTCTCTAGCCTATCTGGCACAGTTATCATTGACCTGCTTCCCCTCATCACCCCTTTGTGGGAGTTTTTTGGCCAACAAAGATGCCTTTAAAGTCATCTCTCCTGAAAATTAGCATTTATTGCAGCTCTTGATTCTTCCTGTGGGTCTCTAATCTGTTCAGTTCTTTTAAACACGATGACGGAAATTGCAATCAGGGTTTTGGGGAATATTTCCAGGCAGAGGTGCTACCTCTTATTAGCTCCCCTAAATATCTGGAGTGAAGCATGAGCAGATGAGTAGTGGGCAAGCAGAGACTGCAGGAAGGAGAGGGGGACTTAAGAACTGGTGACCTTTCTAGGACAGAGACAGGCTGGAGATTGCAACTGCTCTGTCTGCAGACCCCAGCCTCTACCATGTGTCCCTCTATCTTGGGATGACTTGTACCTTTTAATCAGTGGTGGAATCTTTATGCTTACTTCAAGCTGCTGTATTAAAGAGGTGGGGAACAGTTAACCATTATTCCTGCCCCAAGCACAGTACGGGAGACCCCCATGCAGTACCATTTCCTACTTGATGAGTCACTTCATCCCTTTGTAGGTGTTTTATTGGGATGACATGTTCATTCTTTTCTACACAGGATGCATCCAATACCATTACACCTGCTTCTTACCATCAGCTTCATCAGCAAAGACTTATCCATTAGCTAGGGAACTCCAGAGACTGAATCAAGATCTGGTGTCAGCAAAATCCTGTTGCCCAGCATGATGCTTCACAGCATCTCCCTCATAGACAATACACTTTCCTTTCTTGTTTTGTGAATACTGCTTTCTGGTTTTTACAGCTGTCAGGCTAAACTTCTGGCTAAATGTGCCTGAAACACTTCTTAAAGAGCTCTTTAACTTTCCATTCACAGACATTTAATTGTTTTATCCACCTGGTCACTTTTGCTGGTAATTACCCCTTTGAAACATCTAAGATATGTATTACTGACTGGGGCTGCCCTCTGTTTGCTCCCACTACTACCAGATCATGCTCACTACTCCTTAAGGCCTGACCACTTATTCAGCAATTAAATTATCTTTGCTCACTGTAGAAAGCACCAAATATAGCACCCATATCCAGCTTAACCTTTGGAAACTCTCCTGATACTCTGATACTCACCCTGGTCATGCACAAGTCCCAGTAGAGATTTTCCCCCACAACACCACTGTTCCCTTCTCCAAACCCTGTGGGAGGGAGGCTGCTGGGACATGGTACCAGTCTCTGCTTTAATTGGCAGACACAAACAACCCACTGCCAGTTTTCTCCTTTTATTCTTTATTCCTTTTATTGGCAAAAGACTGAATTGACTAGATGCAGCTTGATGAATGATTGAAAAGTTCTTATTACAACAAGGTTTACATAGGTTTAAATTTTACTTTCAGGTGAGATAAAGTCCGCATCTCAAAAAGCAAGAGGTCCTTTGTCTCCCAGGGTGCTCCCAGCAGACAGTGCTAGAGGCTTTGTGGCTGATCTCATGCCAACTGCACCATCTTCGTGACAAGCGAGTAATGCAGCAGGGGCAGGAAATATTTCCCAGCTGCTGCATAAAACAAGTGTCCAGGACCCATTTGCCTGGGGCTGCATGCTACAGTGGGCAGGAGCATACCACTGGCACTGCTGACAGGCACCCACAGCCATGGCATGGCCATGCATTTTAGTGTGCACGGGGCTCTTGTGGGTGAGTGTGCCCAGCCCCCCCCCCACAGCACCAGTTCAGAGGGCTGTGAGGCACCATCAGGAACCTCAAATGACTAACCCTGGCCGGAGTTTTTCTCTCTTTTACACACAGCAGCATCCGTGTTCCAGCGGGCTTTAAAGTGAGAGACAGCATGAAGGCTGTGGTCACAGCCAGAGTCCCCAGGCTGCCCTTCCCACGCAGCCATCATGCTACCAGCCCAAGGGACACAGGCAGAAGTACAAGAGGTGCAGCAGTACAGATCCTGGGGTGCTGAGCAGTCAGCCCCTCACCACCGATACATTGCAGTTGACCTGTGTTTGTTTTCTTCTTCACCTGCCACTTTTACTGATAAAATATAAACAACCCTGCCTGGTTTTCTCCCATAGAGTCATGAAGACAGATGGGCATCAGGAGCAGGGTTGGGGCTTCCTTGCCTGCAGTCAACACTTCCCACACCCCAGCCATCCTGGGGGGCTTGAGAGGGTGCTGTGATGGAAGGGACAGGGACAGCTTGATGCAAGCTAAATTCCAACTTCATTAGGCTGCAACAAACTTATTTATACTCCAGAACAAATCCAGGCACGTGATCACGCACCTTTATAATTAAGTTGATTGGCTGTTAACTCCCATACTCATCTTTATCTTGACTGGTTTGCCTAAAACGCCACCATTTACATAGTTATGCCCCTGAGGGCATCATCCTTACTCCTAGATGTTTTTTACACAAAGTTTACCTGTTCTAGCCCAAACCAGACAGCAATTTTCCACAGTTCATGCACCCCAGACTCAGACACAACAACTGTGCTGTGTCCGAGGCACGTGTTCCCACAAGAGGGGACACTTCTCTGCAGGCAGGCAGGTTCATACCAGTGTCCTGCTGCAGAAGCTGGCACTGAGGTTGGTTTCTGTCAGGGTTTGCAAAATCTGGTAGCCCAGCAGAGGTAAAGATGCCTCAGCTCTGACTCCCTGAGTCTGGCCAGCAGTGAGGCTGAGCATGCATACACACAAGAGCTATACATACACACATATACACAGTCATCTACGCAGGTCAGCACAGGCGGAAAATGCATTGTCCTCACACAAACAGTACCACTGGCCTCATCCCGTCCTCCTCTCTGACTAAGCAGGATGAAAGCCCGGTAGCAGGAAATTTATACATATATACACACACAATATAGATTCTTTCAGATGCTGGTCTTCGACATACATACAGTCTTTCCAGTCTATCTTCCTGACTCCTGAGACTTTTATCCTTGTTTCCAGCTGTCCTGGCTTGCTGTTTGGTAGCAATTGCATGCACCAACATACCCACCCACACCACATTCTCCCCAGCTGCTCTTGTCCTGGCAAGTATGCTTCATGGTATCCTCCAGGAAGCTGATGACCTCCATACGTACCTGTGCACACCAAGCAGAGACCCTCACCACAAAAACGGCCAAAGAGAGTTTAATAAGCAGGCAGGACACCATGTAGTGATCAGGCACAAGGCACAGTAAGAGAGGAATCTGAGCATTTCCTTTTGTCCCCTTTTCCCTCTGTTTTCCCACACTAGTTCCTCCCCAGACCACCTTGGTCCCTCCCTTTCTCCCTTTGCTCCTTCCCCCTGACATTCCACAGCAAGTACAGTCTCAGAAGGCTTTTTTCATAAGCCTGTAATGAGACCCATGTGCCTCGGGGCACAAGTTTCCCAGTTCCTCACCAAGGTGGATGAAGTAACCCAGGGGGTATATGACCACCATAGCAGCATCCTCTCCCCTGCAATGTCACTGGAGCCATGTGTTAAACAGATACTTGGAACATTTGTTGTTTTATTCATTCTCTCTCATCTATCTACAGCCCTCTGGACATGCTCACACACATTAACAGCTGTTAAATATTTTAACTGCAAGACTGCTAAAGCAGTAAATTACAGCTCAGGGATTTGGTGACATCTTTTTCTTGCTAAATCATCTCTTCTTCATCCAGTTTTTAGGAATTCTTTGCTTTTTAATGCATGCAGATTTTTTGGTGTTTTGGGGTTTTGTTTGGCTGGTTTTTGTTTTTGTTTTTTTTTTTAGACCCTTAAAAGATTGTGGGTTTTGTTTGTTTGGTTGGGGGTTTTTTGGTGGTTTTTTGTTTGTTTGTTTGTTTTTTGTTTGTTTTGTTTTGTTGTTGCATCTTCAGTATAGGTGCAACAGGTAACTCAAATCTGAGCTGGAAGAAAGTTTATTCCCATGAGACTACTTTTCCCTGTCAACATGCCCAGAACTTTTCCAGGCTGGGGATAGAGGTAAGGATCCAAGTTACCTCGTTTTTTACAGTATTTCTTCTCCTCTGGTGGTGGCTGCCCTGGCTGGATCCACCAGCTCACGTGCAAACACACAGCAGCATCGCAGCCTGGCTGCAAGGGCTGGGGCTCACCTATATCCCACTTTAAGAGGTGAAGCAAAGCCTCCCTGTTCTGGCTCTGCTCTGGACAAACCCTTGGGCAGAGGGACCCCCAGTTTCAGCCCTGCTCCCTCTATAGCTGGAGAGGCCTCAGCTGTGCCTAGGGATGCCTCCTTGATACATAATGAGCTGAGCCTGGCTCCAGCCTCTGCAGCCCTTCCCTGCTCCTTCCCTTCCAAAAAAAAAAAAAAAAAAAAAAAGTTAACACACCAAAATAAGGCTTTGCAGAAAAAAAAAAATAAATAAATAAAGTCTGCTTTGTCTTTCACACCAAATTCTAAGCAACCTTTACTGCCAAGAATAACAAATAAATCTGTATTTTGTCTCAAGAAATGATTTCTGTGCCCCAGCCTGCCTGAGGATGCAGAGGGCTACAGATGGTGGCAGCATTGCCCATGTCCCTCTCTCCCAGGTTCAGCACCCTAGGAGAGTCAAATGTGTGTCTTTCTCGCACAGGGCTCCTGGGGCTCCCTGGAATGGGTCCTATGGAGGGACATGATCAGATAAGACACACCAAGCAATGACTTCACATGTGGATATATTCCTTTTGAAACTCATCAAGAGAAGCACTCACAAGCAGTGAACACATCTGAACATGCTTAACGTGTCTGAATGGGGGTTTAGCACCCACCCAGCTCCTTTCCCCACCACCCATCCTGTGCTTTCAGCTTGTGCCATATCTCACACACAATGGCTGGGAGAGAGCTACCAACACCATCTCTCACTCTGGCCAGAATAAGAGAAACTGGCTTTCTCCTTTGGGCTGCAGCATGGGCAACAGGGCCAGGCTGGTGTGACAAGGGTGTAAGCAAGAGCCAAGTGCTAACCTCTTGCCTCTGCTCCCCCCACCTACATGGGGCAAGGAGTGACCCTTGGGAGAAGCCCTTTTTTCTCCCCGGCCAGCGTCAGTGCCAACCACAGTGCAGGATGTCTCTCACTAGCCGTCTCCCTGTGACTCAACTAGGTCAACCGAAGGCAGGCAGTGAGCAATGAGGCAGCTGTGATGCAGGGGGGGTTTTCTCTAATGCCACAGGCTGTCATCAGTTCTGGACATTTTTCAGTCCTGATCTGAAGATGGGACCAATAGGAAATCTGTCCACACTTTGGTCTAGTCTCACACACACCCTTGACAGCTCCCCATGGATACTGAAAAGTAAGCCCACTGGCTTGCCATGCTGGGGCTCTTGGTCGGGCAGGCTGGGACAGAGGGGAAAGCAGACCACTGCCTCCAAGCTGGTCCCATATCTTGTGTTGATGGTGAAGTATGAAAAGAGAGCTGGTTGTGAGGCACTATCAAATCTCACATGATTTGTGCTGTGAGCTTTGCCAGGTTCCATGACCACATTCCCATCTTTCAAGTAAAGTTTCAGTCATTTTTCTGCTTCCTCTGTTAATTTTTCTGTGGTTGTGATACTCATGGCAGGCTTAGCACTATAATTGTGCTAATGGATAGATAATATTTGTGGTTATGACTCATCAGTCGCACCATTACTGTTTACAATATCAGTGTAGATATGGGTAGAGATGCTGGTTAGTGCTGGAAAATAAAGCCCCCGTGGATTTACATGGCACCCACACTTGTCTCAAGGTTGTGACATGCTAGCCCTGCCTGGTCATCCCCCCTCTCCCACAGTGACAATAGAGGGAAAAGGGGACTTTTTAAAGCTACCATCCACATGACTTTTCATCAGACCAGCAGGCACATTTGGAGAGCTGCCTTTTGAGCCACTTTTCTTCCTAACATTTGTTTGATACGGGTTTGTTGCAGTTTAACTGCAAAGAAATCACTATTTTTTTGCTGGAAAAATACTTCTGGTATTTGGTGGCAGAATAAAAAAATCCCAGAGAAGTTCAGCTGATAATGTGGTGGAGTCATCTGCGTAGTGCTAGGAGTGGGCACAGTCATGTCTCTCCACCCAGCGATATCATCAATACTGCTATGACTTGTGCAGAATATGGGATGGAAAAACAGAGTGCTCGTCAGCTGGAAATTTTTAGGTGGAGTGTGTGTCTACAGGCAGCACTACAGGCTGCCTCCCGGGAGCCCATCATGACCAGCAGCCCCAGCCACACAACAGCCCCAGTCTGAGAGGTATGCTTGGGTGCAGAGACTGCCTTGGCAGCCAGAGAGAGCCCCCACCCTGCCATGGTGACCCTGGAATGGAGAAAGCGGAGGTGGAGGGGCTGCTGCAGCCTCTGAAATAGGGAGGGCTGCTTCTCCTTCAGCCATCTGTCCTGCTAAAATGGGGGTGGGGGTTGTGGGGCTGCCTGAGGCAGATGCAGGGCAGGATCTTTGTCAATCTCCAGCCAGCTCCAGCTGCAGGTAGCCAAATGAACACTCTGTGTAGTGCTCTCTGTGCCTTCTCACTGAAATTACTGACCCAGGATGACTGATACAAACAATAGGAGCCAGGGATTCCCCATGCCTGACGTCCCAAGCAGGCAAACACCCCAGTAGTGGGTGTCAGCTGGTCCCTGTCATCTCAGCATGTGGTCCCTCACCTGAGAAGTAGGTTTTTATGCTGGGCATTGTGGGCTGGTGGCACTTCTTCACCGTATCCAGAGCCCTCTGTCAGCTTTTAATAATATAGCGTGTGTATAGCCCAACACGGGGTAAAAATGCACTATGCTGTTATTGCCCTGGGGGTCAAAGCAATACAACGATTGAGCAGTCTTTGTCTTTGCAGGGAATGCTGGTTCCTCTTGTCTCTGAGAGATGTAGAGAGGAAAACAAACAAGGCAATTTCAACCTGCTGAAAGGAAGCAGGGAAGAATTTTCCTGAGCCTTAACCCTATGTTGCCCCAAAACCAAAACAGACATCTGTGGAGGGGAACCACTGGAGTAGCCCCACAAGCTGCATCCCATCCACCTTGTGACGAACTTACAGGGCTGAGCTGACAGTCTTTTCAAGCTGACACATTCTGGGCTTAAAAAAAAATCTGTTGGTAATCCACTGGCCATCAGTTAATGCAAGGGATGATCGGTTTAAGCAAACTTCATCACTGCTAAATGCCATCACCAGCTTGGGAGAAGTTTGTCACAGGAGGGTTGGGCTGCCCACCTGCCTGCAGCTTTCTGCTGGCTCAAAGACAGATCCCAGCACAAGCTGCTAAATACTGGGTTCCCCTTCTTAGCTTAACTCACCTTCTGGTGACTGCCTCAGTGATAAGGTGTGATTTGCTCCAAGAAGACATGTAAGAGGAATAAAGTGGATTTCAAACTACTGGGAACAGGGAGGATAATGGATGAGAGTTACCATCTGGGAAGTCAGATCACTTATAGCAGATATCTGTAGTGAGTAATGATTTAAGCCACTAAGAGAGCAGCTTTTCAACACTCTCTAGTGCTTAAGTACTCCATCACCTGATGTTAGGCCACATGGCCCAGCTGGCACCAACTCCAAGAGCAATGAGTTTGCATTTCTCAGGTTTCCTGTGGTTTTCTGCAACATTAATTCCCTTGAGTTACTGGATCTGAAGTTTCTCTAAGACTCACTGTCATTTACAACATGCAAGTTCTCCAAGAGAGGATAAGCCACAGGAAATGAGCACATGGAGAGGCAGAGGTGGGATGGCAACTGCTCTGTCAGGCAAGGTCTGCTATGGACCATATTTATGGAGGTCAGGTCAGTGAAGGTGCTCCCAAGTGCAGCCTGGAGAAAATACCCCTTCCCACGCACTTCCAGTGTTCCTAGAAGCAGCGTCATGTTCCCATATTAGTGGTGACCATCTGCACGTGCTGCAAAGCACACCAGCAGCTAGGGACTGGGGGCCATGCTGTACTGTTGTGCCAAAATTGTGTCTTTTGTCAGGCTTGGGTTTCTTTTCATTTCCTATTTGACAGGATTCTTCCTGACAACAAAGCTCATGTCCTTGCAGCTGCCTTTGTCAGTCAAGAAAATGATCCACTAAGAGCCCTGGTAAGTTGGTTTTTTTTTAAATAAAATAATCTTCAACCACATCAGCTGTGGTGTACAGCATGTGCCTTGGAGCAGGCAGTGGTCTCAGGCTGCATGATGGGGAGAGGCTAGAGCTGGTCTGACCATCATTCCCTCTCCTCAGCAGTGTGCTGCCCAGAGTGGTGCCAATCCAGGGCTCCAACACCCACCTGGCTGGGTGCAAGGTGCTTGGAGAAGCTTTCAGCTGCCTGTTCAGGGACACCTGAAATCTCAACACCTCCCCTCACGCAGCCCCACTGTAGCTTCCAGCTCCCCACCCGTACACAGGTGCAGCGAGGTCCTGGTGGGCTGTGTTTTCCTGTGCTCCAGAGATAGGCTTCAAGAGTGGGCCAGGAAGAATCTTGTTATCTTGCTGGTGTTTGTGTCATGGCTTTATCTGGCTTTGGAGGAGTGTTTCCCACCACATGTGTCTGCCCAGGGGCTGTGTGGGTGCCTTTTCAGGGATAGCATGGCCTTGGCCATGCTGGCCATGGGCTGAAGTGCTGAATCGCCTCTGCTCTGACTTACTCAAGTGAGTATGAACCAAAGCACTCACAAATACACTGCAGGAAGAAATATGCAAAGATCACCATCTTGTTTACCCAGCCAGTGCTGAGTGACTTCACTGCTTTTTCATGGACATGTAATTCACTAGGCCCATGTCTCCCCTGCAACAAAGGAAGAAGTAGCCTCCTCATGCCAAGTGAGACCCTCAACTCCCTCCCCAGGCAAGCTCTTAGCTGGTGTCTGGTGGGGACCAGAACATGCCAACGCTCATCAGCCTTTGTGCTTGAAGAGCACTGGGTCCAGGAATTAGACTTTAGATAATATGCTTTAAATAGAAAACTCACTTCTGAAGCAAGCAGAAACTACAGATAAGGTTGGCTCAAAGACACAGCTAAACTGCTGAGGAATTCCCCCAACAGTGAGCTATATCTGCAGCCCCAGCCCTCCCTGAACTCCCCACTAGCCCTCAGCTTCTGCAAGCCCCACACAGACACCATGGATTAGTCAAGGTGGCAGGGGATTTCTGAAAGACCCAAAGCAGCTCCCAGTCACAGAGCCTCCCACAGCAGTGCACCACAGGCTGGTCCCACCTTAAGCCCTCAGCACCATGGCCATTTATTTGTTCACGTAGAGTTGGCGATGGCTCCACAATGCCAAATGGGGCTGCTATGCCCTTCCCCAGGCTTATTTGGCTGATGCAGCTGCGAAGCACTTCCCAGGATCCATGAAGCTTCCAGGATACCCCTGGGTCCACAGCTGAGAGCAAGGGCAGCAGTGGCCCAGATGAGGCTTTTGACTCTGGTAACATAACTGCTCCAGAGGGAATGGCTGAGCCCCATCACTCAGCTGGGCAGTGCAGCAGAAGGGAGCTTTTGGAATCCCCATCTGTGCCACAGGAGCACAGCCACCACTCCCCAGCCCCCCGAGAGGCATGAAGATCAGCCTTTTCCTCTGTGGCTGCCAGTGGTTGCAGATCTTCCTGATCACTCAGCCCCCTCCCAGCTGTGCTGGAACACTGGCTTTCTCCAGACTTTAAGCAACCTGGGGAGCAGTGCACACCTGGCAGGTGCACTGTGGCAGTCAGGCAGCACAAAGCAGGCAACACCATTACCCTGGCCCAAGGTAGCAAATATGCCTCAAACCTGCCTCTGTGCTCTGTTCTTTGAAAGACATCCTTAGTGCTTCTCTCCCTTCCCAGTTTTGTTTTGAAAAGCAGCTACAGTGCCTTTTGCCTGACAGACAGGGAGCACAGCCCTGTGGCCAGGGCAAGCTCATGTCCAGGGTACCAGGCTTGCAGGCATGAGACGCCCTCACTGGCCACCCATGGGGTAAGCCTGACCCCCATGGCACTGACATCAGCCCAGCAGGGAAGGGAGCATGAGATTGAGACCACATTTCTGCAGGGGGCTGGAAATTTTGTTTTCTAAAACTATGATGATGAGGAACCCAGCCCCTTCAGCTCAGCCTTTGGACTGCCTTTTTCCCCATGATTCAGAAAAATTAATGAATAAACCACCAAAAGCCCAGGAAGCAGAAGCCATGACTAATGGGCTTTGCACTTCTTCCAGGTTTAATACCAGAGCAATAAACAGTTACAGTAATAGAAACGAGGCCAGGCAGTGAGTGTCCAGTTGCCACAGTGCCAAGATGCTTCTCCATCACCTCGACACTCTAGTATCTGGCCAGTCAGGCTCTCAGTTTCATTATTTTACATAGCCCCTGTTACTAGTAGCCCAAGCATGGTCTGCCCTTGCCATGATGCCCACAAAGCTGCTTATGGGAACTGTACTCTGCCTGTGCCTCTCTTGGTCCTCAGCAATGCCCCAGGATCAAGGAGGACATGTTTCCACAGTGCTGGGTCTGTGCCTCACAACCCCTGCCCCAAGGTTAGACCACGAGCACCTTGGAACCGTGTGAGCTCATTCCCACAGCACTGACAGAGCACAGCTGTGGTTAAGCACCAGCTCTGAGGTATTGCTCATTTGCATCTGTGCTTACCTCAGCCACTTTGATGTCACATGTGAGGTGGTGTGCCCAGAGCTCCTGGTGGCCCCAGGAGGACAGGTATGCCCATGCTACTCTCTGGTGAATGTGACCACTGCCATCCAGGCACCATGGTTAGCTGCAGGCTTGTCCCTGCTCCCTTCCTGTATCCCACTGGGGCCAGCTGAACCAGCAGCAGTGTTGCACCTTTGGACCTGGCCCCACATACCCATCACTGCCTTCCCAGGAGCCAGCAAGAGGCCGGGGGGATAACTGTGAGCCAGGAAAGTGGCTGGGCTTTCCTTGTTTTATGCCTTTGCATAATTTCTGCAAGATGGGACATGTTCCTGGGTGCTGCATGTCCAGTGCCACCCCATGGCAGCCCCTGCAGCAGGGAAGGTGGCAAGCTTGCAAATGGCACCTCTTGAGCAAGCTCAGCATGCTGGTGAGGTAGGCTCAGGCTGCTCAGTCCTGGCAGCATATGGGGTGAAGCAGCAGCCACTGATCAAGTTGCTCCTCAGGTGACCGTGGCACCTGAGGGCAAGGCAGGCCCAAGTTGGGGGGGAATGCCTGTGATGCCAATAGCCCTCTGGGGCAAGACCTTGACAGGCCACAAAGAGGCTCCAGCAGGGGGGTTGTCTCTCAGGGTCAATGCAGGTGCCATTACATGCAAGCCAGCCCCACAAGTTGCTAACTGGTATTTAAAGGTAAACTCTCCAGCCGGCTGTGCTGCTCTGTATGAACAACACTCTTCAGCCTTTGCTTGCTTTATTTGTTTAGTTTCTGGCTGTGGAAACAGAGGTTTCATTTTAATGGGATCAGCTCCATGCAGAGACCAGCACTGAGGTGGAAAAGGCCACTTTAGCTGACCCAGGACATAGACCTGTTCTCTACAATGCCAAAGCTGTGACTACATCCACAACTCACACATCAGGGTTCCGGGAGCAGGAAAACTGGTGACCAGGGTGAGCTGTTAACACAGCAAGTGCCATTTTCATCACTGCCACCATCAAGTTTCCTGACCTGCAGCTGCTGAAGCCCAGGAAAAAGCAGGGCTGTGAAAGGGACACAAAGCCAAGCTCTGCTCTGTCCCCCTGCCTCAGGGACAGACACACACTGACAGAGCCCTGCTCTTATCGCCTGCCCCTAGCTTTCAGAAGCCCAGCAGTGAGGGGAGGAAGAGAGAATAAGCTGGGGGATAAGCATGATTCTGAAGCCATTTATTATGGAGCTATTCAGCAACTGTATTGTAGAGTTAAAAAACAATTTGGCATCTTGGAACAATCTTCCAGTATTTTGGACAGACTGCAGGCAAAGGCAAAAACAAAACAGGCTGAGCTGCCTTATGAGTTCTTTCTGATGGGAAAATAGTATTAGTGAGAAATGAAAGTTTCAGTGGAAAAACATCTGCTATTCCCAAGAGCAGAGTATCTGCGACAATTGGCATTTCATAGAGTGTAATAAAATATTAATATGTGAAAAGGCCTACAGTTCACAGAAGGGCATTGTGCCAACCTCCTACAGTACACAGACACACCCCCCACCACTGCCTCTGCCAAACTCCAGCTGAAGTACCTCCTTGCAAAATACAAGTAAGACTATCTGGGAGACTGTTCCCTACAGCAAACACCTAGAGGAAGCTCTTCTGTGATTATCTATGACAGGAAGACAACTTCAAGGACTGCCAGGAAAGGCTGCTCAGCTGGGACAGCCTCTGGTCACATGAGAAGGAGCTGTCCAGCTGCACATGTGGAGGAAGGAAAGAGAGGAAAGGGCCTTTGCCTGCATGCACTGCTGCCACGACTTGGATAGGAGCACTGCCTGCACATGCCAAAACACACCAATCCTTCAAAGGACTGAAAGGGGTTACAGGTTTCTCTCTGGCAAGCTGAGCAGCCCTCCCTGTGGGACAAAAGCAACCCCAGATTCTTCTGAAACTCCATTTTGATAAGAAGAAAGAGAAGTGGCTGTCACTGCACTGAAGCCAGTATCTGATTGAACGCTTTTAAATTTAACAAAGACATAACAGAACCCACTGATGGGAAACTG
This sequence comes from Corythornis vintsioides, assembly GCA_025447755.1. Taxonomy (NCBI): domain Eukaryota; kingdom Metazoa; phylum Chordata; class Aves; order Coraciiformes; family Alcedinidae; genus Corythornis; species Corythornis vintsioides. The sequence continues at coordinate 14,723 of JAOEGS010016949.1, read as the reverse complement.
GTTCCAGAAATTGAAATGGAAGCAATACAGCACACACATGTGCATGTGTGTGTGTGTGCGCGCGCGTGTGCGTCCACCGTGAGGCAGTCACTAAGCTGATGCCTGCCAGCCTCTGATGAAACTCTCTTCACAGAAGATTTCTTGAGGGCTCACCCAGGCATCAGATCCAGGTGGAGCAGAACAAGTGGCAGAGCACTCTCACAGCTGGGCACCCAGCCCTGGTCCTGGGCACAGCTCCCAAGAATGTGTGGCAAAGGGCCTGCTGCCAGGCTGGGCAGCAGGAGCAGCTCTACTAGGCCCACCCAGCCTAAACAAAGCAAAGCCCTGAGGCAATGTCAGTCTTAGTTCTTTCCCACACACTGTACCCAGTGCAGGGAGGTCAAGGCTCTGAGAAGACCTCATGGGTGCAGCTCATGATGCTCAACTGCAGGAAATTTTGCCCTCACTTAAGTGGCCCTAAGGCAGAACAAGGGCTCAAGTGCAAGCCTCCAATACTCCACCTGAGCATCCTCAGACTGATGATAGTCTGCAGTCATAAAACCCCCATCAGCCAGATGGTATCTGGAAACACAAACTCATTTCCTGGCAAGAAATGAATCAAAATGTTAAAAAAACCCCTTCAGTTGGATGCAATTCTTGGTGAAAAATTAGTCTTATAGAAGTTTTATGTTCATTTATAATCTGATACTGCCTCTGCCTTTTTTGATCTAGAAAAAAAAAACCAACCTAGCAATTTATGACCTAATTAGGACCTTGGACCTTAAACTTGGAGCTGGCTGCAGGTTACAGCAGCAGCTCAGTGGTGGGCAGCAGCCTGTGCTTGACCCAGAAGAAATTTGCACCATGTTCCTGTCATTACTACATAACCCCATGTGAAGCTGTGCCTGTGTGGGGATGCCCAGGACACATACAGGACTCCTCAGAAGATGCCGCATCTTGAAGACAGCTGAAGAGCCCTCACCTCAGTTTGACCCAAGATCTCAGCCCACCTGAGGCAGGCAGACACTGCAGCTTGTGCTCTGGCTTTGCACACTGCAATAACTCTGCTGCTATGCCCAAGGGCACCAGGCAGGTGACAGTTCCTTCAGCTCAGTGTCTGGAGCACACAGACATCTGTTAGCCTCAAGGTTTGGTGAATCCTGACCTTAGAGACATGAGGACTGGTCTGACACTGCCTGGCTTCCCACCCTGCCCTAGGCTACAAGCACAGCCACACAGTGTCTTTCTGCAGTAACGGCAAGGCAGGATGGTGAATTCTTCCTCTCCTCCTGCCAACAAGACCACATCATTAATCACACTGGTGAAGAAAGGCAATGCCACAAGCAAACTTTTCAAAATGTTTTCTAAGAAACACTTTCCTTCTAGGCACCTGCTTCAGTTAGGCTGAAGAAGCCCTCCTCCTCTAGCAGCAGGAGTTGTGCCTCTTGCTGGGAGTTCTTGATGGTATCATGCTACTGCTACAGCACCACTGTAAACCCTTCCATTTGTCATTTTAGGCCAGCAAGACATACCCATCTTCACCTACAAGTCCCTGAGAGGGACCAGACACCACCATCCCCTCTCTGCAGTCGCATTCTCAGAACTAGGGAAACAGCCACTTTCTGTGGGGATTTTGATGAGATTGGACTGCAATAATAGCCAACATGCTTCCTTTCACCCCAGGAGTGCAAAAGGGCTCCTTTCTTGGCATTGTTTTTGCTTGGCTGGACAGCAGAATATTTCTGCAATCCCAGTTTGAGACTCTTGCACATTCATAGTGAAGGACACAACCTCATTGTGTATGGTTTCTTCTTAAATGCAGGCAGTCTCATTTCCTAATTTTCCTCCCTTTGCCTGAGGTTTCCTGGAGGTCAAGTGGGAGGAAGATGGCACAAAGTCCCTACTATTTCTCTATTGAGAAACCAGAACATGTATTTTTCTGGTGCTGCTGCTGCAAGTTCCAGGCAGGTTCTTAGTGGATCTTGGAGCAGAAGACAGACCCTTCCAAACTAATTTCAGTGCTACTTTGAGCTGTCTCTTCAAAGTTCAGCAATTCTAATCAATTTAGAAGGACAATTACCACAGTGAGACAGATGTCTGTCTTGTCAAAGCACCACCAGCCTAACAGCAATGCCTATCTGTACCATCACCCTGCTCTCAGGGCAGGTCTCCAAGAGCTGGCTGCTGGTTCCTAGTGGCACACCACACGGGGACCATATAGAGTGTCACTCTATACTGAAGCTTCTTACATGTTAATATCTTTGCTATTGACCTGGATGACTGAACAGAGCACGAGGGCAGCAAGGCTGCAGATGGTGCCAAGTTGGGAGAAGTTGTTCATACCCTGAAGGGCAGAGCTGCTATTCAGAAGGACCTATACAGACTGGAGGAATAAGCTAAGAAACTCAAGTAGTTCAATGACAAATGCACAGCCATGTCACTGGGATGGAGCAACACTCAGCAGCAGAAAAGGCTGGAGACAACAGGCAAGGAAAAAGGTTTGCAGGAAAGGACCTCTAAGTATGGGTGGGTGAGCAGGCCAGAAGGCAGCAGCTCATCTGTGCAGCAATGGCCAACCACTAGCAGGACGCAGGGAGGGATCCTGCACCACTAGTCTGCACTCAAGACTGCATGGAATGCTCGTTCCAGTTTGGGTTGTCCATCACAAGGACAGTAACATATGAGAGTAAGTACAGTGGAGGCCATCAAGATAGTTTGGGCTGGAACACACATTGTATATGAAGAAGCTGAGAGAGGCAGGTTTGTACATCCTGGAGAGCAGGTAAAAGGAAGATCATACTATTATCTGCTACTCTCTGATGGGCAGCCACAGAAAGAGACACAGAGGAAAAGCTGAAAGGCCACAGACAGAATATGAGAAATTCTGATGAGATGCCTGATCATCTTCATTGTCAACATGGCCACACACTGGAATAGGAAACACCACAGCTTCTCTGTTCTTATTTCTGGAGACAGACAACCCACTCTGAACTTAGCTCTTCTATTCTGGTTTAGCCTTGATACCCCCTTTCCAACTACACTGCCCTAGAAGTTTATGAAGCACCACTTCTCTCAGATCTCACACTCTGGTGAAGTGCACTGAGAATGTCCTTTTCAGTTTTTTGAGCTGCGAAACAGGGCTGACAGGATTTCCTTATTCAAACCTTTGTTGTCTACCAGGTGTCCTGAATAACCCCTTTTTCAGTGGGAAACAGACGACTCAGCTCTTCGGAACATGTTTTGTCTGCAGAGCCTTCCCCCAGCACAGGCAAACAGGAGAGAGTGGCGCTTCTTGTGCCATGCTCAGTATTAAGTTTCAGAACTCACTTGTGATGCTGTCAGAGGCTGCATGCTTGTTTCAGAGCTGAAATCCTCAGAGCTGCCCCAAAGTTTCTAGCAAACAAACCTAATGCTTTCATTTTACACCAGAAGCATAACAATTATCTGGGAAATCCCCCTCCCACACCCCAGAGTCTGTACTTGGGGTGACATGATGATCTCACCACACATAGTTACTCAGGCTTGGTGCTGCTTTTTAAAAAACCTACCATGTAAAAGCCATTGGGGTCAACTTTTCATCCAAGGCTCACCCTGAACAGCTATGAATGCTTAAATACAGAAAAAATGGCAGTTGAAAGGGACAAAAAAAGCCCATTCCATCTCCTCTCTCCCACACCCCCCCTTAACCACACACTGCCATACCTTAGGAGACATGACCTACCAAGTACCACCGCTCTCGTGCTGCCAGGCCCTGCTGTATTTCTCTGCTGATGCCTTTCCCAGCTTCTTCATAATCCTAAAATAGGCTTCTTGTGATGAGAGCTGCTGATTGCTGCATGAGCACTGCCTCTTGCTGTGCACAACTCCACAGCACACCCTGCAAGGGGATACCCAAAAGACAGGAACACAGCAACAGCTACACAGCCCCTTGCTACAACTCTGGTCCAATGCAAACAGTCATGGGGTCAAGAAAGGAAGTTATAAAAAAAGTAAATTGGGAGGAAACACTGCGACCTGCACCCTCTTCAGACCAATGGGTGCAGTAGTGAAGGAAACAGCACAGGGAAAGATAACAGCTCTTCCACCCAAATACTTCCTAAACAGGAAAATACAACGGATGAGAACCACAAGCTTCCCCTTTCATATTCACCCAGGGGAAGCTCTTTCAACTCCTCTATCTGGAGGTACAATAAGCCAAGCCATCCTTCAGCAGGTACCTCTATAGCTGTAGCTAAAAGCAGGCACTATAGCAATACAGACATTTTAATAGAATTCTCATGTTATAACTCTTTTCTTCAGCATGAGGAGCACACAGCTGACATGGAAAGCCAGCAGAGTATCTGAAGCACAGCAAGTGAATGTCTCCTTTTACACAGTGATCTGCATCCCCACATGGAAAGGGGTGGCCATACATATTTACAGTGAAGCAATGAGACACCTTGTTCATGCTGCACATCTCCTCTGGTCTTACAACAGCACACACCTTCACAAGACAGGCTAGGAAGGACCTCTGCCTTATTTTCTCAGAGTTTCTAATCAGAACTCCCCCTTGTAGAAGAGGGAACAATGTGAGCTTACAGAATTGCTCACCTTCACAAAAGCCAACCCTGTTTTCAGTTAAGTGAATGGAAAAGGATCCCACCAACTGCAACAGAAGTTAAGCAAGGTCCCTGGAGAATGAGCTCAGAAGGGAAACTACCCACAAGGGGTGGGTGAGGGGGCAGGGTCATGTTAACACAAGAACAATGCAAATACAACTTATTTTAAACCAACTCTTTCCACCCTTATGTTTATTTTCCCTAAAAAAGACCCACAGTCTTTGCAAACAAGTCTTTTGTTTCTGCTTTCCAATTCTGTGGGACTGCTGCAAGCACTCTGTGGCACATGACTCTGGGGAAGCAGAGAGAGTGTACACGACTCAGCCGTATTTCCATAGGAAAAGTTGACTCATAACTTACAACATCCTTGAAATGCTGACAAAGGTTTGTAAGAAGCATCTGAGTGTCACGTCCAAGGAACAGCAATGCTGAGGCCTGGCATGGCTACCCAGCTTCTAAGCTCTAGAAGGACAGAATGCCCTCCTTGGCTGCCAGGCGCTGGCGATGGATTTTATCCTGCTGTAGCTCCTCGTGGTTTGGATGCCAGAGTTTCATGACAATTCTCTCAATGTTTAGAGCGTAGACAGTGTGTGCAGGAATAACTTCTTTGTGAACCTGGAGATACACATCACAAAAGATATTTCATGCTTTCATGCACTTTTCTCCACATTGCCCATGGAATAACCTCTCCCTCCTGCAGGGGGCTCAGTGCCAGCCCTGCAGAGCAGGAATGAAGGCTGACACGCAGCAGGAGAGCTGCAGCTTTCCAGTACTGCCACACCAGCCAGCACAGAACAGCTGTCTGTTCCATAAGAGACTGGCATAGTAAGGAAATCATCATTTTGCTCTTGCAGTGACAAACAGCAATTTGTCAGCACATCTTATGAACAACAATTCTAGATGAGTAAACATGAGAGGAATGCTTGATTACAGCTTCTACAGCTACCTCCACAGCCTTGAAACATCCTAAGGCCTATTCACAACACCAGAGTTCAAGGGTGAATATATCACAGCTAATTTTAGACATTCAAAATGTCCCCAGAGCTGTCAGAAAGAGGGAACCATAAATGTATATCTCCATGGGAAGACTCATCCAGCCTACATTAGACATACCCTCAGGGTTAGGGTGATCATAACTAACCCACTGCAGCAACCTGCAGGCCAGGACCAAGTATTCCTCCAACTACCCAGGTAGAATATGAGGAATAACAAGGGACATGCCAGGCAACTCATTTTGCTGCATCTCTGTCACAATCTCAGTCTAGCTCAGTTCTGATAAAATCAATGCAGTTTTGCTATGGAGGAAGACTCCACCCTTCTTACATAGTAGAGAGACAGGAATTTCCTCTGTAACACTCTGACTACAGGGAACAGAACAGGCATTAAACCATTAGCTGACTGTATGTTAACCATTACTCAATAGTGGGAACAAGTCAAAGTCAAACCATTATAAATTTGAGGGAAAGGAGGAAATAGACAGTACAACAACTCAAATCCCTCTCCATGCATGTAAATCAAATCAGACTGGTAGATGGCAGGCGGGACAGTGCTGCCTGTGAGACAGTGTAACATGAACAGCTTACCTGTAACGCCTCAAAAAGGTCATACATGTTCACTGGTGGCAGGGATGCTGGTAAGGTGTCCCCAGAGCATGCCAGAAGTAGAGCTGCCTGCTGCTCAGCATCATCAGGTGGGGGCTGGGGAGCAAGACTCTGACCAGCAGAGGATGTTACACAGGTTGGAGGGCTGTCAGCAAAGCAGAAAGTAAAACTTTCCAGTCAGGAAAACAGCACCAGTTCTGCATACAGCAGAGGCTTGGCCCCAGGGTTTGCTTTTCTGTATCACTTGCCTTTGCTTTTATGTTCATAAAATTATTTCAGCTGTAGTTAAAATAATCTTTAAAATTCAAGTTTTATAAAAACAGTGCAAACCCAACCTCAACATGCTTCAAAGATCTTGATTGGGCAACTTTTGTCATTTACAGGCAATAATTTCTATCCACCACAAAAATGAAGGCAACCACAAAATTAAAGACATCAGCCATTAGGGCTTCTGGAGTAGACTGCACTTGTAGTGTTTGGGAGTACTGTAATCAAATCTTAAACCACCCACAACCTCCTGTCAACAGTAGAATAACATCAGACAAAGCACAACTGTCCTCTCAATAAACACACTGCCAGATGCACAGCATGAGCTGTTTGACTCTGGGACTTTGGAAAGGAAGATGATCTTGAAGTTCTGCTAACTGGAAAGGTGTGCCAAGGAACCATAAAGACATTCAGATGCAATGACAGGATGTTAGTGTCCTGCAGGTCCTCACCAACACTTCATTCCTGTGGACAAGAGCAGTGCCCCTACAAAGGCAAGGCTCTTCTGCCCAGAAGCAGCTTCCCCAGGAGCTGTTACTCACTGCTTCCAAAACACATTCAGAAGCACAGGGGCCACCTTCATAAATTGATGGACAAGCACAGGCAAGGAAGAGAGACTTGCATTGTTCTAAATTCCACTGCTGAGAAATCCCCATATTCTTCCATCCCTGTTTAGCCATCCATCCCTTGCACTGATACGTTCTGAGTGTGTGAACACTAAACACCATTATTAATTAGATCCCACCGAGTAAAAAGGGAAACTGAACCACGAAGTAACTTCAGGTCTAGCAAACTGCATCCAAAACCAACATTATGCCAAGAGCTCCTTACCACTCAATTAAATTGTTATAAGCAACAACACTGTTCTTCAGGTAAGGCTGAGGGTTGATGTTGCTTCCAAAGGCATACTTGAAATGGCCATCTCTCAGGCGATAGGCTTTCCGCCTGGATATCACAGAACTCAGAATATCCTTAAGATGGTTCTGCAATGAAAAACAATCTTAGTACACATGCTGAGTTATTTACTACACAAAGCCACAGCTATGAGAAGTGGCTCAACAATTGGCAAGACAGAAGTAGTACTGCTGTGATCATCACAAGGACCTGCAGACATAAGGGGACTGAGACCTGGACAAACTGCAGTAGGAGTTTGCTGTCTGATATTGTTGGAAACAGAGGACACTGAGTACTGTGTACATTAGTCTGTGAAATGTACCTTAAAATGTGATGCACTGCTTCAAATGTCAAAGAGGTTTCTTAAATACCAGGAAATTCCCAGCCTCTGATCCCCCTGATAAATTGTAAGAGGCTTCATAATTGGCACTACATGTTACAATTGTACTGAAATACTGGTCCTAAAACTACACTAAAGAGCTTCTTTCAGATTGCTCATTTGCCTGTGAAGTGCTGGAGAAGCAACTGTCTGAAGAGACAAGCAGACAACTGCTGCTTCACATGATCTCACTCCTAGATGGGGACTTCAAGCTGGCCTCCAAATTCTGACTCCAGAAAACCACTCACACATCAACATTCCTATTAATGGCTGTATCATTCCTGGCATATGTCAAGGAATGCATCACTGATGGCCCAACACCAGCACTTTACCTGAAGATTATCACCCAATTCTGTCACTTCACCTCCACACCAGATACCTGCACTTGTAACAGGTCATTTTTTATAGCACTGGTTGACCTGGAGCTCCCATTCTCCCCCCACTTTGAAATCGACAGGAGCAGCATTTTCCAAACCAGCTACTCAATCATGCTCGAGTTCTTTATGGGCAAGAACTGCTAAGATAACATTTGCAGCTAGAAATCCACAGCCTTACATCTATGATGCCGCAGATCCGGAAGCACCACCACTGCTGCCCAGCCTGGTCTCACCTCCACAGCGTAAACAACTGCAGTCACTGCCTCCTCTGTGACATTGTCTAGCCCGTGCTCATAGGCGGTTACGATCATCCTCCCTTCTAACTGGCCACGTGTAGGAAGCATCATGGTATGAGAACACAGCTTTAAATCATCATCCTCCTGAGGATCCTTTGCCACAAATTGCTGGGCTCCAGAGAGTGGATTCTGAGGCTGAAACCGGTGCTGTCAGGAACATAATATAAATCACAGAATTATCTAGGTTAGAAAATACCCTTAAGATCATCAAGTCCAACCATTAACCCTACTGTACCAAGTCTATCACTAAGCCATATCCCCAAGCACCACATCTATATGGCTTTTAAACACATCCAGGGATCGTAACTCAACCACCTCCCTGGGCAGACTGTTCTAATGCCTGACAACCCTTTCTGTGAAAAAAAGTTTTCCTAATGTCCAGTTTAAACCTCCCCTGGTGAAGCTTAAGGTTATTCCCTCTTGTTTTGTCACTAGTTACCTGTGAGACAAGACCAGCACGTGCCTCTCTTAATGTCCTTTCAGGTAGTTGTAGAGTGAGAAGGTCTTATCTCAGCTTCCTTTTCTTCAGACTAAAGAGCCCCAGTTCCCTCAGCCACTCTTCACAGGACTTGTCTGCCAGGCCCCTCACCAGGTTAGTTGCTCTTCTTTAGACCTGCTCCAGAAGCTAAATATCCTTCTTGTATTGAGGTGCCCAAAACTGAACACAGTACTTGAGATGTGACCTCAACAGCACCAAGTAGAGAGGGACATCTACCTCCTGCTTGCTACACTACTTCTAATGCAAGCCAGGATGCCATTGCCCTTCTTGACCACTGGTTTGTGTTGAGCTGCTTGTCAATCAGCCCTTAACCACTAGGTGGGTCAGCTTGTTATAGGAGATAGTGTTGGTCAAGCAGCACTTGGCCTTTCATAAACCCATACTGACTGGGCATGATCAGCTGGTTGTTCTGTATATGGTGTGTAATTGTACTCAAAATGACCTGCTCCATGTCCTTCCCTGGCAGCAAGGTCAGACTGACAGGTCTGTAGTTCTCCAGATCCTCCTTTTGGCCTTTCTTGTAGATGGGAGTCACATTTTCTACCCTTTAATCTTCTGGGACCTCCCCAGTTAGCCAGGACTGCTGGTAAACAATGGAGGGTGGTTTGGTGAGCAGATCTGCCAACTTCTTCAGTACTCTTGGGTGTAACCCATTCCAGCCCCATAGACTTGTATATGTTTAAGTGGCCTAGCAGGTGACTATTCCCTCTTGGATTAAGAGGGTCTCATTCTGCTTCCTCTCCCTGTCTTCCAGCTCAGGGAGCTGGGTGTCTAAGGAACAATTATTTCTACTGCTAAAGACTGAGAAGACCTGCCATCTTTCAGCACTCTGGGACAGCTGCTCCTGAACCTTCTTTCTTGAAGTATGTCCAGCTTTCCTGGACTCCTTTACCCCTCAGGACTGACTCTGAAGGGACTTTGTCAATGTCTCCTGAACAGGTCAAAGTCTGCCCTACAGAATGCCAAGGTGGCAGTTTTACTGACTTCCCTCTTTACCTCCCCAGGAATTGAAAACTATCATTTCATGATTACTATGCCCAAGACAGCCTCCAATCATTATCTCCCCCACAAGTCCTACTCTGTTCACAAGCAGCTGGTCCAAAAGGGTACCTTCCCTTACTGGTTCCCTCACCAGCTGCATCAGAAAGTTAACTTCTACCCACTCCAGGAACCTTTCAGACTATTCTCTCTCTGCTCCATTTTCAGCAGAGATCTGGGAAATTGAAGTCCCCCAGCAGAACAAGTGGTAGTGACCAAGAAACCTCTCCCAGTTGCTTACAAAGTATTTCATCTATCTCCTTATCCTGGTTGGGTGATCTACAACAGACTCCCACCACCAGTCTTGTTGGCCTTCCCCCTGATGTTTACCTATAGGGACTCAATCCTATCATCACTTTAATTAGTTTGTAGGCATTCATACATCTCCCTAATAGAAAGGGGACATCCTATACCTCTTCTTCCTTACCTATCCCTTCTAAAAAGTCAGTAGGGATTGACTGCAGCACCCCAGTTGTGCCAGTCATGCCAATAGGCTTCCATGATGGCAGCTATGTCAGTGTTCTTGCTGCACAATGGCCTCCAACTCCTCTTGTTGATTGCCCATGCTGGGCAGATTGGTGTATATGCACTTCAGCTGGGCTAATGCTCCTGCCACCTTTCTGGGGGGAGAAGACCTAACTCCTGCCTGACTGTTCTCAGCCACTTCCATGGTTACTAACCTATCAGTGAGCCTTGTGCTTTTGCTGCCACTTGGATGGCCATTCCCCACCTCCACTGAGATAGCAGACTGAAAGACAACTACACCATCCCAGAAGCACCAGCAAGCCACTCCCAGGCTCCTCTATAGCAAGCCCAGTTTCATGCCTATTCCCCTTCAAATCTAGATTAAAGCTCTTCCAATTAAAATCTTTGTCCCAGGATCCTTTTTATCCTTTGTAAAAAGTTTACCCCATCTGTTGCACTTGATCAGATCCTTTGGTTCATTAATCCAAACATCCCTTCTTCAGCTGGAAAGCAAAACACCTATAAAATATCACAGTAGGACAAGCAGAGCGATAATCTTCCCAAGGATGTTCTCCCAAAGATTTGTAACTGAAGAAATTCCAGAGTCAGTGTTGGTGATCTTTTTATTAAACAGCCCATGAAATTGGCCAGCAGCACCCTGAACCACTTAAACTTTGGGTATCCACAACATCCAGCATCAAGAAATTCTACAGTGTAACAATGCACCACATGAGTCATCTCCTCTGGTTTGGTCTGTGCTTCTCACCTGCTAGATTTAATTCTCCTGTAAGCCTCAAGTATGGTCACTCACTGTCCCTCTTATCTCTGCTCATACCATCCAGACCAGTGATTATTTTATGGACTTTCACATCTTACAATCACCTCCTTCTATGCTGAAGAGTTGTCATCTACTTAGTCATTTCTTGTACAGCAGGGTGGATTTTACTTACCAAATGCACAGCTTCCATCAAGATTAAAAACCACGACCCTAAGCTTGTGTGATTGATTCTTACATTTATTTAAAGCTTCAAATGCAACAACTTAGCCAAATTCCAGTTCTGAATTTCATACTGTGGCCTCCCTGCACCCTTTCAAGACTATATGTTACTGAGCAGCCATTGGTTCAGAAATGGATTATGGATATTTTTCATAACTGACTAGGTTTAGGAAAAAATCCATCACAGAACAGGAATTAATATGAGAAGGGGGGGGCAAAACCCTTTTCCCAGGTCACATATATTCCAATTCCCTTGCTGTGATGATGTCTTAAGTTCTGAGTGTTTGTGGTGGCTCCCAGGAGGTCTCAGCATCCAAGTAAAGGCATGGGGAAGCAGATGGGAATGACCAATCCTGAGCCCAGAGATGTGCTTGGCCCAGCACCAACACACAAGGGAACTACACAACCTTGGCTCCTCAAGGACTCCCACAACTTCTGTCCCTCAACTCTTCAAGCCAGAAAACCAGTGGCTCTGGAATGCAGATTGCTGTAAGGATCTTATGGGGAATCAAGACAAGCACATACTTTAAATATAAACAATGACTATACAGCAAAGTGGATTTCTCACACTTTAGTTTCAGGAGAGGCAGAAAGCCTGCTTTACTCAAAGGATAGTGTGGCATTTGACTCAGAGCGAAAAACCAATACACCCACAGATGTGAAAGCAGGTTTCCCTCCCTGTAATTCCGAAGACTTATGCTTTCATTACAGGAAAGCTACATGCCTCTATGCTTATTTGGTGTGTGTGTTTGTTTTTCGTTTGTTGGTTTGTTTTTTTTTTTTAAAAAAAAAAAAAAGAACAACAAAAACCAAAAAACCTTCAAATGTAAGCAACTCTTAAGACGACTGTGTTTTGGGAGAGCAGAAGCCAGCTGGAATGAACCTGTCATCATGCACAGCTGTTAAATCTGACCCATCGTAAGTGGGTCACTTTAAGTTCACAAAACTCGGGAATTCCATCAGTACCAGACAAGCCTGTTAATCATAGTACTGTATGAAGTGTGTTTACTACCAAGCATTCCAGGAATGCCTGTATGAAGACACACTAGAGATGTAATGGTGGAATGCTGGGGTACCCGAGTAAACCAAATCTCAAGACTTGCACTACATCACGACTCCTCAAACTCTCCTTCCTACTGAAAAGTTGGGGTGAAGTTTCAAAACAAAAAGACAACACAGATTGCCATCAGAATTCAGCTCACAGCTGTGGACATTGAAGTATTTCAGAAGTTTCTAATACAAGGAGCCTTCAGCTGGGCTCAGGTCCCTCCAAAGCACATGCGGCATGGCCTAGAGCCCCGAGAAAGGTGCAATGCACTTCGGCCGACCCAAGCCAACTCCTCACCGTGTACCAGCAGCAGGGTTCACATGCCCACCTATCTCCAGCTCCATTCTCCCCTTGTGCTGGCTTTGGCATCCATCCTACCACCAGGAATGCTGATCCAGCTGAATAATCTAGCTAGAAAAACTTGGGGCTTGGGTTTTTGTTTTTTTTTGGCTGGTTTAATATTCAGCCTTGTCAGAGAACCAAACTAGATCACAATGTGCTCAGACCTGATAAATCTGATTCAGCAGAAGACAGACTCCCTTTCAACAAACTGTTAATTCAGTTTGGACCATTTTATAAACCGTGCCTGTGGAAGACAGGGTCCTATCTTGGTCCCCTTTTGCACCAGGCTCCCTCCACACTGGTCTGGCTGCACAAAGCCCCATAGACCAGGCATGTGGCAGTACCAGATGGATGCACAGAGCCTCTGCTGCAAAATGAGCTGTATCTCACACGTTTCTGCCACTCACCAGAAGGCAGCATCTTTGCAAAGCATTTCAATTCCAAAACAGCTTGGCCCTCTAAAAACATTCCATCCAAAGGACATCTTACTTCTAACACTTTGGACTACAGAGTCCTCTGGAGGCAATCACACAACGACAGAATTCTGCCCAATTGCCTGAATAGGAAACCACTTTTGCTGCAAGAATTTGGCAGATGTGCAAATTGAACAAGATAATACAGAGACTATGAAAGGTGAATGAGACTATGAACACTGTCCAAGTGTTACTAAAGTGACCACAGAGCTAAAGTTACTCCTTATTGGTTCCTGGAATACATGCTTTTTCAACTTTGAAATGTAGGTGTTCTTCCTTATTATTCTATGATTCTTCCTTAATTATTCTATGATTCTATAATTCTATGATTCCACAGACTCCCTAGGGTCTAACAAAACCAGTTCCTGCTGCCAAATTCCAGTTCTGAATGTCATACTCTGGCCTCCCTGTGCACTTTCAGTACTCTGTTTCTGAGCAGCCATTGGTTCTGAGACAGATTATAGCTATTTTTCAGAACTGACTAGAATTAGAAAAAAAAAAAGCCATCACAGAACAAGAATTCATATGAGAAGGGGCAAAACCCATTCAGATTCTCTCACAAGAAGCTTCCAAAATAACCCCCAGCTCTTGCTCCAGTGGAGAACTCAAAATAAATACATCACTGCACACATTGATGTATCTATGATGGTTCATCATCCCTGATAGTAACAAAAAGCACATGCTGTGCAGAGCTCTTAATGCCCAACAGAATGTCTGAGAGACATGGACACTTACATCAAACTTCTGTCGAACTGAAGAAATCTTTTTCTTTCCTTTGGGTTTTCCAGGTTTAGTTGCAGAGCCACCTGGCCATGGCAGAGATCCTGCACCTTCTACAAAGTGAAAAGAAAAAGCTCTTTTCAGTAGATGTTGCTGATTTACGGCCAGACTGTTCACACAGGAAAACCCTTAACATTTGGTGCCCAGATAAGCCTTAGCAAACCTCAACACCCCCCAAAAAAAAAAATAAAAAATGAACATCTATGTCCAAGACGAGTCCTCTCAGGGAAGAATACTTTTGACAGCCCTTTCCTTTCTTTGTCAGCCTCCTGCTAGCGTGACTCATTCATGAACCATTACTTCATTAGACATTCCTGTCCATACAGCACAGAAAAACTCATGGAATGATGATGGATAGCCTCCAAGGAGAGCAAAAACGAATAAACAAGCCCTGTTTTCCATCAGGAAGATTACGAAAGTGTTCCCAGAGAAGGATTCTCCTCCCGCCAACTCCTGGATGAGATCAGATGCTCACCAGTTCAACTCACTGCATGTGCCTTCAGAGCTTCTCACCAGCTTTAGGAAGCTGTGGAGGGTTTTCTCACAGAAAAAGGTCATGATTTACTGTCAGTGAACAACCCATGCTGATAAGAGTAATGAGCGGCTGTGAGGAAGCTGTGAGAGTCTGTTCTGAAGAGGCCTCGAAGTACTGATACGAGATTCCTGCCTCCCTCCTGTGGAATGTAGAAA
>JAOEGS010016948.1:88520-101565 GCA_025447755.1 Corythornis vintsioides | reverse complement strand
CCTCGGCCGCGGGACTGGGTGTAAGGGCGGGCGCCGCGGGGTGGGGGCGCGGGGCCGGGGGAGGGGGCGGGGGCGGCTGGGGGGAGTGGGGGCCTCGGGGGCCGCGGCACCCCCTGCCCTCCCCTTGCCGCCCCTCTGCGCCGGTGGAGCGGGGTTCGCTGAGGGCGGAGGACGGAAAGTTGGGGAGAGAAGTGAGCGCGGGGGGGAAGGGAGGGACGGAGCGGGGGAGAGAGGCCACCCCAACCCGCTCTCCCTCGGGCGGGGAGCGGCGCTGCGAGGTGGAGGCGAAGGGAAGGGGGTGGGCTGGCCGCGGGGGGTCGAGTGGCCTAGGGGGAGGGCTTCCAACTTCACACAAAAGGAAGCGGGCAGGGCAGGGGCCGGGGGAGCCCCCGGGGTGTGAGGGGCTGCGGGGCGGTGGCGCGCAGGGCCCGGCCTCCGGGAAGGGGAGGGGGCTGCCGGCGCTACTGCCGGCCCTCGGCGAGCCCTCTCCCCCAGCCGGGTGGGGTGTGATGGTGGGGTTTGGGTTTGCTTTGTTTGTTTTTGGCAGATGTGAATCCAAATGGAGCACTCGGAAGGAGGCGAGCAGAGGCAGCAGCAGCAGCAGCCCTGGGGGAAGCTGATCCGGCTGGGTGCTGATGAGGCAGAGCCGCACGTCTTGCTGCTGAAAAGAGAATGGACAATTGGTCGGAAGAAAGGTGGGACGGGGACAAGCTGCGCTGGCGTAGGGCGGTGTTCGGGGACAGAAGCGATCCCTCCTCCTGGCCCTTAAAACATTGGAAGGTGGACTGAAACTAGTTGGGTTTGGTGCTTTCAGCTGTGGAGGCTCTTGTCAGGCGGTCGCTTATTCCTAATTTACCTCTTGGCTCTGTGGGAAGAGGAAGTTTTACGCTGACCTTTTCTTTTTTACCAACTTGGGACATGTGCACGTTTAAAAATGAGTGTGCCTTTTAGTTTGTCTGACAGTTTGTTCAAGTAAGAAAAAAAGATTGCTGGTTGAGAAGAGTTTCTCTTTGTCGATCCTGTTTACATTCTCATTTATTTCTGTGGTTAAAATGTTGGAACTGCAATGCAAAATGCTTGTGCTTCACAGTAAAGAAAACGCCCACATAAAAGCTCCTAATTCTTCTGGCCATATAAAGATTGCCAACAAGCATTGAAAGTTGTTTGGAGAGTGGATTTAAAATCTTTATTCCCAGAGTCTAGGGCTTTTACTATTTGCCTTTATTTTGAAGAATTTCATGCTTACTGTGTTTAAACCAGTTATCACAGTGTTTGTTTTTTTAACTCTGCCCCGACAGCACTAATTTTCCATTTCCTGTTCATCAGTTCAAGATATTTGACTGACAAGTCACATTCTGTAAATAGACTTGAACGAATACCAGATGCTATAGTTCTATGAGAAATTCAGATTATGTATTATAAAAAAAATGCCTATCTACATTTGGTAATAGACTTTTAGGTTGCTTATTGTCATGTAAGCTGTAGGTAAATTCTTGAAGCCATTATCTAGTTGATAGTTCTCCTACAGGGAAAAACAATTTTTGTGTGTTCTTTTGCTTCCTAACTGTTTGCTAATGGATTAATAAAATGAGTGGTTACAAGAATACCAAGATTTGGGTCATAAGTATTCCTTACAAAACCTTCAGGAGCATTACAAATGCTTGTTTAGAGCATTTTGTCCTTCCCACTGCCATCTGAAAGTCTAACTTTGTAGCATAGAACGGCAATGTTGGCCTCCTCATGAACAAAATTCAGTCTGCCCAATTTCAGTGAGCTTCCTGGCATCACAGGTTGTGTGGCAACAGTTACCTCTAACTGTTGATTGTTCCTTCAATATAAGGAGTAGTGATAAACTATCATCAGCATGTGTAGTGGCTACTACTTCTTTATAGGCTGTTCTTGCAGCCTGAGATACAGTGCACTCACGGGGTGAGTAGGTGGAAGTGAATAATATGTGTTAATTATAACTTTTGTGTAAGCAAGTCCTTTTTGAGTCATTGGTGAGAGTGATTAGTAGGGACCCATGAGCTTTGCCCTGAACACTCATTATTAAAGTGAAGTAAAAATACTAGATTTGCTCAGAGCCCTGGAGCCATAGGTAGTAAGGTTTCTATTGTGTCAACATTGTTCTCCTTCATCTTCCTGAATTTTAGTCCTGGATTTTTAATCTCCCTTCAGTTTTACTAACATAACAGTGCTGTTAACAGAGATTAATTTTTTTTGCCTATTTAAAAAAAAGAGACTAACTAGAACAGTGATACTCTTATTTATCAGCTCTTGGTTCCTACTGCTTCCCCACCCAGTATATCAAAATGAAGCAGATCTTAAATCCAATGAAATAGTGTTACAATGATGTGGAAAAAGAGCTGGGTGTTCTGTGATGTGTGCCTCCAGAACTGAGATTGAACACTTCAGATATGCATGACTTTATCTCTGTACCACTTCAGAACAGTCTAGTTATGATTTGACTTCCATCTGTAAGGGCTAGGATTAGCCAGGAAAAAAGGCAGCTAAACCATCTTGAAATGGTTGGAGTAATCTTGTGTCAGCTCGTGGGGCTATCTCACCACTTGTATTTATGTATCACATCTAGACTGTGCCTGTACACCAGTAGAAGTGTTGAACTATTGCAGATGTACACGAGGCAGTTTGTTGTGCATTTATAGCCATGTAGAATGCTGATCTGTCTGTGTAATGTGTATTTTTAAGCACACTGGAAAATCTGCTTTCTTTTTAAGGTTGTGACTTATCTTTCCCTGGCAACAAGTTGGTGTCTGGAGATCACTGTAAAATCATAGTGGATGAAGAATCTGGTCAAGTGTCATTGGAAGATACAAGGTTGGTTCTTCTGTGAATTTGTACTCTTACTTTATTTTCAGTCTGAAGTAAAATCTGTTGTGTTGCTCAAGGCACCAATAGTATTTTTTTTTCTTTTCCCCCACTGCTTTCACATCTAGCTTTGAGGGATTTTTTGTTCTTTCTAAATAGTTGGGGTTTTTTTTATCTGAAAAGACATTCATTGTCTGCTGGATGAAAAATTCTGGTTTTGTAATAGTTCTGTTACATATTTCTTTTAGACTTGTGGAAAAAAAGTGATGACAACATTCTTAAAAGCTCTAAGCATGAATGTGCCTCATTTCAGGCACTGGTGTAGGAAAGAAAATACCTGCAGTGATCATCTCAAAGCATGAAATAGATGTGGAGTAAACATCTGTATTTGTTATACATCTCTCTGGTATTCAATATGGCCGTAATCTATATGGGATAAATACTGCAGTAGCCAGCAGCAGTGGTGGGCATGTCAGATGGAAATTAGAGTCTATTCAATCTAAATTATTAATAAAATACATTTCTTAGTTTTCCCTACTGTTGACATTTCAGTTTTGTTTCTCTTGTTTAACCAGAATGATTATTTTCTCTCCTGGGTGATTCTGTGTTAAGGTAAGGGTGTGAGTGCTAAAGCCCTTAATAAAAAGATAAAAGCACACACTTCACTGGAACTGCTGCTAAAAAGCTAAGCTAATGTAGTGGAACCACTTTTAGTATATAAAGTTAATTACCTCTTCACTGGTGGGCCAGTGGACTTGCTATGTCAGTGAGGCTGTTTCCTGTAGAGCTCTGATGCTACTGAGGGAGTACAAGTAGCACTGCAGGGGTCGTGCATGGTTTCCAGTGGATTTTAGTTTTTCTAGTTTTCCTTTATAAAATTTGAGATAAGAAATACCCTTCCATTCAAATTCCTAGGAGGAGATTATAACCCTCTTCAAATTTTCATCTGCTGCTTTTTTTGACAGGATGTTTTGTCTAAGATTGCCAAAAGCTTCTGGTTTATTACATTTCAAGAACTCCGTGACATTTTAAAATGCTTCTGTAAACCACATTCTTTTTCTGCCAGGTTATTGCAGTCAGTAAAGAAACGAATAATACTATTCTGCCAGCTTCCCCCATTTTTCATGTCTGGAGGGCATTTTACCCAAAGATGAAGAAGACACTTCAAAGCATATTGATGTAGATACATAAAGAGGAAATTTCACGTTTGAGGTTTTGAAGGGTATCGTGCTGAAGCCCTGTTCCAACATACCAGAATGCAATTAAAGATATTGTTCTGGTAGTTCAGGGTTAGTATCAAATACCTGCTGAGCTTTTGACAAAAATCCCTCCAAGAATATGCTGAAAAACCTTTGAACTGTCTAATTGAATGGCATGCAGATTTTGGGGGGGTCACTGGCAGAACATATGAGTTTCATTTGACTTTTTTTCTTTAAGCAGAATTTTGGTACCTCTACTCCTTTTCTGTCTGTTAATCAATTAGTAGTTATGTTGATACTAAAAGAAGTCATCTTCACTGTGAAGAAGTCACTTGCAGATACTTACAAGGGTTATGCGTTTCTATTTCCTCAAGTAAAAAAGAACATAAAGAATTATTCATGTTGGAAGAGATCTCAGGAGGTCACTTAGTTCAAACTTTGTCAAAGATGGGGCACCACTGGACTAGGTTGTTTAAGCTTTCTCTTGTCAAGTATTGAAAGCCTCCAAGGACAGAAATTCTATAGCCTCTTATTCCAAGCCTTAATTATCCTTCCAGTGATTTGTTTTCCCCCTGAATCCTTTTGAATCTTCCTTGTTTCATTTTAGGATCTTTGTCACTTCAGTACTAAGAACTTGTCTATGTCATCTTGGTAGTTCCTTATAGATACTTGGAGGCTGCTCTGAGGTTCCCTGCTCACCAAGCTGCCTTCTCCCAGGCAAAACAAGCCCAGTTCCCCATGCCCCTTGGCTCACAGGTCTTGTGCTTCATCCCCCTGGCCACGTTGAGAGCTTTCTCTTGGACTTGCTTGAGTTTATCAAAACTTTTCTTGTACTAGGTGACCTAAAACTAGACGTAATGTTTTAGGTGTGGACTGCTGAGTTCCAAGCAAAGGGGAATATTAATCACATATCACTTGTTTCTGACTACACCCCTGTTAATACTACACCCCTGTTAACACAGCCAAGCATGCTGTAGGCCTTCATTGCTGCCAGGCCACGCTGCTGACTTAAGACTAGGCATAAGTCCAAGATGTATGATTTTATGCTAGACATAAGGTCTACCAAAACCCCTCATTGGTTGGTCTCTAGCCCCTATTGTTGCAAGTAATTACTCCACCTCAGGTTGCAGGACACAGGATTTGTCCTTTATGAATTGTCATGACATTCCTGGCAGCCCATTCCTGTAGGCTGTGTAGGTGCCTCTGAATAGCAGCTCAGTTCTGCCACTGCTTTGGTGTGGTTTGTAGGCTTGATGAGGGTGTATTTCCTCTCCACTTCTAGGTTGCAGCTAGAGAAAATAACCAGGATAAATCCCTGGATAGATCTTTGTAGGGCTTATACTCCCAGAAGCTGTGGGATGGAATGCTAGTATTTTAGGGAAAAATATCAAACCTAGCTAGGATGCCTAGGAAGTTGCTTATAATTGTCATTCTGCAATGTCATCCAAATTTCAGGATATTTCAAACAACAAATCAGGCCCTGTTTGCCAGTGATGGCAGGCTCAGAGTGAAGCTGTAAATTTCACCTTGAGAAACTGTTCCTAATTTCAGCTGCATGTAGCTGGTAGAATTGGTTTAGACCAAGGTCATGATAATACAAGCAAAAGAAGTTATGAATAATGCAGAAATATTCCTGACTTTTTTTTTTTTTTCCCCTACACTATTCCCCACCCTCTGAGACAGAAGATGCATCCAGCAGAAAACAGGCAAAGCCAAATAAAAGTTTATTTTCAATATGATATGTTCATAAAAAGGTGGGGCTTGTTCCAATAGTAGTGTAGTAGAAAAGCTGCAGCTATGGAGTGCTACCAGTTAGGTGCTTGAGCTTGTTGTACTTCTATATAGCTAACAAAAATGTGTAAGATCTCTTATATGTTGTTGCCTGGGAGTTGGTACAGAGTGTGGCTACCATTGCTGAATCAAGAGACTGAAGGTGTTGATACTACTGCTTGCAGAAAACTGTTTATTCTTCTGGAATTTCCAGTGTTTGTGCCAAATATCAGATGAGCTCAAAAAAAACCAAGCAGGCTGAAAGAAGACTTTTGAATGTTTGAGCTGCCAATACAGATGCCCAGAGTCCCAGAAAAAATCCTGCAGTGTCAGCTTTTTATTCTCTGGAGTGGAAAATCATTTGGAAACATTGCTGTGGTCAAGCTCAGATTTTTCTGGTGAAGAGGAATGCACTGAAGGAGGCAGCTAGTGTGGGACAGTTGAACTGAGTGTACTTTGTTTCTGCATTGTAGCTAAACCAAAGTATATAATCATATACATGCAAACAGCCAGCATTGGGTTTTTCTCTCCCTGGCAGCATAATGAGTTCTTGCATCTACTTTGGAAAGAATTACCATAAATTTGCAGGTGAAAGAAAATATGTGGATAACTCAAAAATACTGAGTTAATAGAAGTTTGGCAGTAACAAAAGCCAAGAGTTAGCAAATAGTATAATAAATTATTCACAGGCTCACCCTTTTTTGGGGGTATGTTTCTCCTTTATTGTCCAAGTCAGGTTTGCTTGGCAGGTCCA
This sequence comes from Corythornis vintsioides, assembly GCA_025447755.1. Taxonomy (NCBI): domain Eukaryota; kingdom Metazoa; phylum Chordata; class Aves; order Coraciiformes; family Alcedinidae; genus Corythornis; species Corythornis vintsioides. Next base: position 95,013 of record JAOEGS010016948.1, on the reverse strand, counting down.
AGCCAGTTGCTTTGCAGGTCCAAGCCAGTTGCTCTATGCTGCTTGAAAGAAAATAAATTATACAGGCTGACCTAACCCAGTGGAGGCAGTAGTTGGATTGCTCTGAGTGAAAGCAGTTGTAAGGTTTTCCATTTTGGAAATGAAATTTTAAAGACAACTAAGAGAATTTTTTTGACTGTAGAGTCATCAACCACATTGGAATTGAGTCCAGGCCTGACTTTTCTTCCACTCTTTAGAATGTCATTGGAATCTTAGGTGACATTGTTTTGCAATGCACACAATTTATATCTGATAGTACAATTTTTCTTCCCTACCTCAAAAATTAACTGACATGTTGATATCAGTTTGATATTAAGTCCTAATGAATGGCCTTTGTATTTGTGATTCTTATTGTACTTTCTATTTATTTTATGGGGACCTTAATTTAACTTGAAACATCAGAGGAATGTACAGATGTCCTAATTTTCATCTGTGTCTGGTTAAAAAAAGTACCCACAATGTAAATCCAATATGTCACCAAATCTTGTCAAATGCCTCGTGCTAAAGCCTGAAACTGGAAATGAAAGACAGATCATTATCTGGGATAGGTGGAGATTTTTTTCCCCTTTGATTATTGACTGAGTTAGTTGTAAATAAAACTACTTCAGTTTGCATATGTATCTAAGAAAAGCTTATGGTTTCTTGTGTTAAGTGGTATCAGTTAATTCCTACTTTGTTTGGGTCCATGGATGCCAAATAAGGAATTATCTCTCATTGAAATCTGCATAACTCTGCAGAACTGAAAAGCTTTGTCTCTTTGTAGTCAGTTTGACAATTAGGGTCTCGTGGTAGCTATTTCTGCAGCTTGCCTTGTGAGACAGAGCACCTGTGGTTACTAGAGGGGGGGTGATTATTTGTTTTTGGTCTTTTTACCAAGTACAACTCACCTGAGTTCTTGTCCCTTGTAACCATCTTGGAACTTGGCAGTCATGACAGAGCAACTTCATCAAATAGACTATTGACATTTCCCCCCTATTTTTAGTGAAATACTGAGACTAGGAATTGCCTGTAGAAGCTGTACCTCAGCAAGAGACAATTCTTGTTGTGTTGGTTTAGGAGGTTTATTACTAAAGAAAGCCCAAACCACTGGGGGCAGTGGGAGATGCATGCTTTGTTTTGCCTTCTGGAAAACTACAGAGGTCAAATTTCATGTTTGCTAGTTTTGTTAAAGGACCTCTGACAGGTCTTGGAGATTTATCTGAGCTTTACTGGTTTTTTTGACAACTGAAGGAGGTGCAATTTTTGCTTCATTGTAATCTTAATATATTGTCACTAGCATTAATGTTAAAAATGACTATAGTTGCTAACAGACTGACTAAAATTATTTTTTCCTCTTAATTGCTAAACCATGACATTCTCTTAGTGATGTCCCTGTTCTGTGGGTTCCTTCGTGCTTAATTCTTTCAGGCTAGTCAACAACTGCATGCCTGAGGTAAAAAGACAAGCTTAAAACAATTCTCTTGCTTATAGAAGAAGCTCAAAAATTCTTTGAGAGCAATTATTGATATGATCCAAAGATTTGTGTTTATTTCTTGATGTTTAAAGGAGCTTTTTTTTTTTTTTTTAATATTGTTATTTATATTGGATTAGTTGATTCAGCCACATAGACAGTCAAAGCAATTGCCAGGGTAGGAGCAAGGGCTGTACCTTGCTGTAAGGACTTGAAATTTCAATGCTTGGAATTTCCTTTTGACTTTTTAATGTAATGCTTTTGACTTTCTATACACAAAGGTTAGCAGTTTTCTTAGTTTTCTTTCTACAGTCATGTAACTAAATGACAAGAGCTTTTTCGAGGTTGTTTTTTAAAGGAAAAGTAATGAGAAGGGGATGTGTTTATTTCTAAATAGCCATCCCTCTAAACTGTCTGTCCTGGGCACAAGTGGTGGCCTCCAGGAGATGGCAGCAGAGGTTGGCTGTTCTCTGCTGAGGAGAAAAAGCAGATTTTCTGTTCATTTACACTTGGTACTAATTGCTGACATTTTGAATGGCAGAAGTCTGAAATTCTAGCATGCTGCAGCCTGGAAAGAGGCTTACTGCAACTGAGCTGGAATTACTCAGTTCTTGAACAACTTGACTCGGTTATAAAACACTAATAGCTTGTGTAGAAAACATCACTTCCATTAATTAGCAATGCTCTGCATTTTCCTCTTCCCCAGTTTAATATCTTCCATGAGTTTTGGAGTTTTTGTCAATATTAAAATAATTCCATAATAACTCCTCTTTTAATTATGTAGAACTGTTTTTCCACCTTACTAACTTCTTACTTTTGAGTTGCAAAACCTTGAAAGAAAGAAACCTTGGAATTTCAGGTTTTTTACTGTTTGAAGCAAGAGGGAAGAAAATGAATGACACATGGCATCCCTGACTGTACAGGAAAAGTTCCTTCGTTGCAAAGTGTCTTAGGAGATTCCCAGTGTTAATTGGAAAACATTTCCTTTAACTTCTTGATTGGAACTCCTACTGTTTCTTTCCTGCTTTATATTTAAAAGGTGTAGATTGTTGTATAGGAACAATCATCTAATTATTCTGAGACTTTGGCCAAATGTCAGGGATCTTCTGTCCGTCTGTCCGTCTGTCAGCTACCACTTCTTTACCAGGAGATGTGAATGAGCTTTGAAGTGCTCATAATTTTGCACTTCTGTCTGTGGGAGAAATTTTGTTTGGGGATTTTTATTTTATTTTTTTAAATATATATATATACTGGCTTACTTTTGGGTTTTGAGAGTTAATAGTTTTTCATCTATTCTGTTTCTGTATTAAAAATATTTTGTATTTTCCCATCCTCCTTCTATGTAATTTTGAAAACAAGTTATCTTTTTTTCTTTTTACAGTACAAATGGAACAGTAATTAACAAACTGAAAGTGGTTAAGAAGCAGACATACCCTTTACAGACTGGGGATGTGATCTACCTTGTTTACAGAAAAAATGAGCCAGAGAACAGTAAGTAAATTCTTTTTTTTTTTTTTAAGTTACATGCTTAGTCTTTTTTTAAATTATTATTAGTCATGAGAGAAAATAAGTATTGGGACAATTAGAATTATTTCATTTTAAGACAAATAATTTGCTGAAATTTAAAAACAAGTCACTGTGGAAGAGGTCATAGAAGAGTCAAGTTTACAGGGACAAGTCTGAGCAACTGTCTGAAACTGAAATATGCTTAGAGGTAGTTTTGGAAGAACTAATGCATGGAATGGTAACTAATGAGGTCCTGTTCACATGCCCAATGCTTCTTTTAGAAATCAAATTGCTGGGGTAGTTAGTGATACTTTATATATCACACTGAGGCAGTTTTTGGCAGAAGGAAAGGCTGCAAAAGCTGTTTGGGTTGGGTTGGGTTTTGTTTGTTTGTTTGCTTTAAACAGGGAAGAGACAAAATGGGGAGGAGGTGGGGAAAGGCCTGTAATGAAAGTAGAATTAGTAAACCTGGAAAAAATATTTGTGTGTTCTTAAGTATCATGCTTCAAATGCCTATAATTATTTTTAGTAATTCTCTTCAGAATGATGTAATTGAAATAACATAATTAAGTCTTTAATAAATATATAATGGAGGTCCTTCTTCAAAGCTTTATAAATAAGCCAAGCTACTGTTGGGGAGGAATTAATACTCCTATGTGTTAACTGGGTAGAAGTCAGGTTTAGCTATAAATGCTCAGGTTTTGCAATGGAACAAAATTGATAAAAGATTTCATGAATCATCTGTGTTGTCTTAAAGATGTCAATAAATGGTTTTGGAATACTAGTGTGGCAGCAGAATTTTCATTTCATACCTTTTAATTTCTTTCATTTATACAAGATCATTAAATCCAACACTGACTGAGAGATATACAGAAAGAATGTAATTGCTCATTATTACAAAATAACAGATGGGGTTCAACTTTCATAAATGCAGGGGAGAGAGAGAATGAGCAATTCTGGTTTTACATATGTATTGTTGTGCTTCAGCCAACTGCTCTGTCCATTAGCATGCAATTCTTCTTTTAAGTGTGGAGTATATATTACTTAAATTTTAGTAACGAGCACTCACTTTCTGGAAAATACTTTAGATGAAAGAAGCATTTTAAATGTTTATTCTCATTACTGCATTTGATACCTCTCATGTGGAACTTTAAGGTGGACAGACTCTGTATGGTCACAAGCTCCCCTATTATTGTGAAGATAATTGTATGTACTGGGGGATGGGAGGGTGTAGCATTAGATACATCTATAGCACCATATGTATGTAAAACACAATGTATTTACAGTTTGCATACAGAAATAGACATATGTATTGTTAATCTAAAAAATTATAGATACCTGTGGACTCACTACTGAAATATTTCCTTTATGATGTTGCTGTTAATTTATATACAGACAGATCAGATTTATGGTGTTGCAAGAAGCATCAGTAAGCTGTAGATGTCTATATGGCTTGTCTATCTCACAAATCCTTTCTAAGATGGCATTATTACAGTTGATGCTACTTAGAAGAATTCACACAAATTTTCCAGGTACTTTGTTATAAACTGAATCAATGATTTCTATTTAGGTCAACAAGCATTTGAATTACCAAACCTTCAGTTTAGCTTTTTCAGCTCGTCCATCTTCAAAGACAGAGAGAATTTAGGTTTGGCATTTGTATTTGGCCATTCTGAGTAGTTCTGAAGGAGACAGTACTCAAACTTCTGATAAGAAAAAGGGTTGCTACAAACTATGTTTTATTTGTATCTAGGTAGCTGGAGGTGAAGAAAAGTAGGAAGTTAGGGGAATCTTTGGAACTGTATTATATTGAAGAGAGATGGAGAAGAAAGGGGTATTATCCAGTTGGTTTTATTAATAAATACTAAATTAAGTTTCTGGATTAAGTTTATGGCATGTTTTAATCTCTATTTTTGAGACTACATATATCTCACAAAGAAACAAATTTGATTCAAGAAGTTGAGAAGTGAGCTCAGAAATAATAAGCTTCTTCGAAGAACTTTCATCCAGGCATCAGTAAAAATACAGTTTGTTCTGTCACAAAGCAGATTTTAGGTTTAAGAAATGATTAAGCCTCTGGTTCCATGGCTGGCACAAGTTAAACATCACACAAAAGCTGCTCTGCCTGGTTTCCTGAGAAGAAAAGGTCTTGCTGTGCTGTTGGTAATTGCCTCCTAAGTAGGAGTATTAACAGTGTACTATAGAATCGACCCCTTATTTGCCTCTGCCATTGTCAGATACTTTGGGGAAGCAGCCACTTGTGAATAGAAGTTGTTTATGTGAGATTAAGGTTAGTGAATTTTTGTTTAATGATTCTGATCGATATTTTAAAATCTCTTTCAGATGTTGCTTATCTTTATGAATCCTTAAACACAAAACATGATGCAACTCAAGAAACAGTAGGTAAGGAAGTAATTGAAGAGCTTGAAGAAGAACTAAGCTCTAATGACTCGTAACCCTCTTGATTCCTTGGAATTTTGAAGCCATGTTGTGGTGACCATTACACAGATTTATTTTTTTTTTCTTTCCTTTTCCCCTTTCCAACTGTAGAAGTTAATGTAGAAAACCAATGCCATGTGACCAAAGATACCTCAAGTACAGGAAGAAGTAATGATGAGACCCAAATTACCTCATCATTGTCAGCTACTCAGTCTTGCTATGAGGAACCACAGCCATCTACTTCTACATCTAACCTCTTTAATGCTTCTTCTACCTCTCTTACTGAGTCTGCATCTGTTCAGCAGGATAATCCTTCTGCATCTGGTAAGATTTGTGTCAAGTATTTAAAGTGTGATATCCCATCAACTGTTACTCCAGTTTCGAATTCTAACAGATTAATCTCTTACTGTGGGTCTTGAGCATTTGTTTTGTAAAGTCCTAGTGAAAATAGCAGGTGGATGTGCATTTTAACTTTCTGCCTAAGAGTAGACAGGGTGAAGCCTTGTGGATGAGTAAGGCAAATGTGAAAATTGCTTATGCTCCAAGGGGCAGAAAATGCACATAAATCCCAAATGGGTCTAATTTTACAGTACAGTTTTGTAACAGAGCACTGGTGAGAACTTGCATATCTCTGTGGCTCCTATAACAAAGTGGATAAGAGAGCTTACAGCCCCCTTACCCTTGCCTAGAGCTTGAAGGCCAAAATATACCACATGGATTCCTATTCTTGTATTTTGCATTATGTTGGCAAGTGTAAAGCTACAATAGTAACTCTTGAAATAGAACTGGGGCAAGAATGGCTATCTAGAAAATGACATTTGTCCACAGATCATTGGGACTTTAAACATGGTTCTGTAAAAAAAAACAGATTTGCCCTCCACTGTGATCCTGACCTCTTAAGCATGATCAATATTGTATAAATCCCTTGCCTGGCATCTTTGTCAGGAAGACCTGGTGTGGATAATAGTCTTAGGAATAAATACTCTACAATTTAAAGAGGAATGGGGATTTTAACTAGAGTTACACAACTAATAACTCATTTCCTGCCCTCTTCCCCCT
>JAOEGS010016948.1:0-88464 GCA_025447755.1 Corythornis vintsioides | reverse complement strand
ATTGGCTCAGAATGCATTTAGTATAGTTATGCAGACATTACTTTTTTTTCTTTTTCCTGTTCAGGTGGTTGGACTGATGTGTGTGCATCATCAGTGGTTGAGTACCTTTTTCACATGTCCCATATCTGAATACAGCTATGTTCATCTTCTGTTTTATTTTGCAGGATCACAATCCTCAGTTTTCACTCCTGTGCCTGCTTTCCCCATCTTAGAACCCGTGTGTCTAAGAGCACTGCATGATGAACATGAAAAGCTGGATATAAATCCTGAAACTTCTGCAGTCACTTCAGAAATCACTGACGAAGAAAAAGCAGAATCAGATTCTCAAAGGACAGGGGAAGAGGAAGGCTTGGAACCTGCTAAGAAGAAACTAAAAAGAGGCTAGTATAGTATTGTGCAACATACCCTTCAGTCTTTTAATGCTGTTGTTGAAAGCTAGTTTAAAAAACATACCTAGAAAATTAAAGCTATGTCCTTTTTTTCTGAGAAGTGCACTGAGATTAACAGAAACACAAGGATCTGTGCTTATTGGTTTGTTTTTTTTTTTAATTAATTTGAAATAAATTTAAAATGCATGCATAACAAACCTAGAAATTCTTGAAAGGTTATATTAGTTGGGGATGGGTAACTCCCTTCTCACAATGTTATTTTATGTTTTAGTATTGTATTTAATTAAAACAGCAAACTCCCCTCTCATTCTGTGGCCCTCCCACTCCCAGCCAAGTGAGATCAGCTGTCATCAGTCCCTCTTCAATTTGTTACTTGCTTATTGACTTGATTTTTGGGCCAGTGAAAATAATGTCTTAAGTAGCAGAAGCTGTGTATGTACATCAAGAACCTGTAGTGGGGCTGTTGTCTGTGAATCAGTGTGTATCTTTCAAGTCTTTTTTTAAAATTTGAATAAAAATTTTAAACTTCCAAAACTCTATACTATGGGGTCTTCTGTCTTGTAGATGAAGATGCTTGTCCAAACCTTTCACCAGCGGCTCCAAGTGAATGTATAATTAAAATTGGCCCTGAAGATGCAAAAGCATCAAATGTGAAACCAGATAAGATGGAAGAAACATTAACTTGCATTATCTGCCAAGAACTGCTGCATGACTGTGTAAGGTATGTATGACTGACAAAAGCTGTGATCCTGTGGTAACAGTAAAGGCAGTTCAGTGACAACTGTTAGAGGAGGCCAAGGTATTTATGGTTTTCACGAGCCCTTCTGAGTCCCCTTGCCCTCCCCAGTCAAATCAATGCTTAACAATTCTCTGAGTGTTGTGAATGTATCTGAAACATGAAAGATGTGAGTTTTGACTCCATTTCTTTCATTATTTTCATATTTGTGTTTTCCAGCTTGCAGCCTTGTATGCATACTTTTTGTGCTGCCTGCTACTCAGGATGGATGGAAAGATCTTCTCTATGTCCAACTTGTCGTTGTCCGGTAGAACGTATTTGTAAAAATCACATATTGAACAACTTGGTTGAAGCTTATCTGATCCAGCATCCAGGCAAGTTGTACTCTGTGTGGAACAGAATCTGATATATTTCACCCATTAGATGCATAATTGATGTATGCACAAACTGCTGTCTGTTAATTCCTATGTATGTTTTATTACTTTGCTGTTTTCTCTGACATGGCTGTAAGAAAACAAGTATCTTTAATATGATATTATGAAATATTTCAAATACCATGTGAGAAATGAAGGTAATTTAATACTATAACTGGCTAACTTCATTTTGCTGCTTAATCATGAAAAGGATATAAATTTTCTCAAATATGGCAGATTGACTGATTAGGCCACCTAAACTCAGGTACTTCTGAATAATGCACTTGAATATGGATTTAATTAAGTTTGATCGTGGCCTCTTGAAAACAAAGCTTGCGTTGCCTGATACTTCACTTCTGTTAACAGAGGTGAATTTAACCAAGATCTTCTAGACCTCCGATATCCCAAAAATAAGTTTTATGGAAATGAAATCACAATAATCTGTGTTAATAAAGTAGGGTGGGGATAAAGGCTATGAGGTTGGTTTCTTTTTTTCTCTTGAAATTTGAATTTGGTTCTCATGCCAGATAAATGTCGTAATGAAGACGATGTACGTAGCATGGATGCTAGAAACAAAATCACTCAAGACATGTTGCAACCTAAGGTGCGGAGATCTTTTTCAGATGAGGAGGGAAGTTCTGAAGATTTATTGGAATTGTCAGATGTTGATAGTGAATCTTCAGATATCAGGTATGTCTATTTAAGTTGTGTGCTGAATTATATTGTTTGAATGCCTGCAAACTCAGTTTCACAAATTGTGTTACTGCTGATAGTGTTTCCATGATTGTTGCCAGAATCAATCTTAGGTTTGTTTTCAGGTAAATTCAGTCTTACCAGTAATTATGTTTGAAATTCTACTGGCCATCTTTCTGACCCTTGAGCAGTCAGCAAAAAATAGCTAAAATTAGAACTTGTCAGAAGTCCAGCAAGATACAGTTTATGTCCAAGAGTTCTACCCTAAATTGTGCACCAGCTTTATGTGAGATGCAGGAAATTACCTTTTCCAATTACAAATTGGCTATTACTTTTGAGAAAACAGGTTTCTGGCTTAAGATCTTGTCAGGACATAAAGCAGTCCATGACCCTATGAGTGCAGCTGTGCTGATTGTGCTTTCTTATGTGTCTAGAATGCTGCTTTCATCAGGTGTATGGTACTGACCTAGGGATTCCCAGGCACCAAAATACCTCCTCTTTATTTCCAGCAGTAAACATTTTTTGCTCTGTGTCTAGAGGAGAATGGAAGAACTCTTCATGTAGATAATTTTTCAGACTCTCATTCGTCTCACCTGCAGTCACACTGCTCTTTTTTTCTTTTTTCCTTTTTTTTTTTTTTTTTTTTAAACTACTTGGAGAAGACTACAGAATGCAAAGTTTTTATCTGCTGCAACTACAGCAGTCTTCACAGCTGTGAGGTACTGAGTTACATAAACTCCCATATGCTAGTGGATGAACAAATTCCAGATTTATACTTTGAAAGTATGACCAACCCTGTCTAGCATAGAGGATATGAGCTATAGTTGCTTTTGTTAGGTGTGATTTCCTATGTGCTTATTTTATTCTTTCAGTCAACCATATATAGTGTGCAGACAGTGCCCAGGGTATCGGAGACACTCTGTTCCAGCTCTGCCTGGCACAGGCCAAGAGACAGAAGCAGGAGGAATGCAAGCACTGGGAGATGCACCATCTACTTCTGCCAATTTTCCTGCAGGTCAGTGTTGTGAAGCCTTCTCAGCAGTGTGATACTAAAATACTACAATTCATATATCTCTTCTGAACTAAGCAAGCTCATGCTTATAGAACTGCTAGAGCATCACCACTCCACATAGGAGTCTTTGCAAGTATCATCAGATTTGACTGTGGCTTTTCTGTGGTTGTCCAAAGTAGGTTGCTGATGGTTGATAGTTCCTGAACTATTCTATATATTGGAATATTTTACACACTTGCATAGTTTAGAAGCCCAAACTGCAGTTGTATACATTGTTGAGTCTATCCTCTTTGTTTTTGTGTTTTTAATTTGTATAGCTGTCCAGGAATACGTGTGTCCTGCTCAAGGAAGTCATGTAATATGCACCTGCTGCTTTCAGCCAATGCCTGACCGAAGAGCTGAACGTGAACAGAATCCTCATGTTGCTCCTCAGCAGTGTGTGTACATTTCTTATTATTATTTATTCTTAAATTTTAGCTACAGAACTGTATCTTTCTTTTTTTTTTTTTAAATGAAACTTGTTTACTTTGACAAATGTTATTTATGTGAATATTCATTATATGGACTCTTGTAGTGACAGTGTGAGAGAATCTTTCTTTATAAAATTTATTATTGCTCTATAGTATTTATTTTAAATGAGAATGTGCTTTTTTGTTTGTTTTTAAACCAAGTTTGTCAGGGCTGTATTGTTGATGATTTATAAGAACAGTAACTGTTGAGTTTTGATGTGTTCAGGTCCTTACAGGGGTTTTCTTTGTTGTTTTACAGGTACAGTTTGTCTGCAGCCTTTCTGTCACTTATACTGGGGCTGCACTCGGATGGCATGTTTTGGCTGTTTGGCACCATTCTGTGGTATTGTTGAAATAATCTGTTTCTTATGAGCCTCCTCACTTTGCAATAATGTCTGTCTTGTCTTGAACTTTAGGTAATTTAAGAAATAGAATAGATTAGTTTGTAGCACAGTCATGGTAAAGGCAACAAAGGCTGTGTTCTCACAACACAAAATTCTTAAGTGTCACGTGTCTTAACTTTGAGAGAATTTAACTTGTCTTTGTGACATATTGGGCTTGCAAACTACATTTGTTGAGCATAATGTTTTCTCCTATAAAAAGAATTATGAAGTATTTCAGCCTAATAAGAGAAGCATGCAGATCAATGCAAAAGCACTGAACATCTGATGTTAACCGATTAGAAAAGAACATTATCCTCTTCAACATGCAGACTTCAGAATCTCAAGTTTTTGTACTGTTTTAAAAAAAATAGAACAGTAGAAATGATTTGACTGCAATTTGAAGCTAATGAAATATGCTTTAATAGCTCTGTTAATTTGTGCAGCTTAGTAGTAGTATTTGTGGACTAAAGGCAAAATAGTAATATCTCTGTCTTTGGTTGACACTGGTAGTTATGTATCACATGCTTTAGCATATGTTGGATGCAGTCATTTACTTGCTGCTCATATGAGTCTGTGAATGTTATTTCAGGAAATAGAAGAACCTTCAGGAAATATGTGAGGGCCAAGGGGTTGGGAGAAGAAATAGTAACTTTTTTTCTTGTTTTGATTAGAAATAAATCTTGGTGATAAGTGTTTGGATGGAGTCCTAAATAACAACCACTATGAGTCAGATATCCTAAAGGTATGTTTAAAAAATATTATGTATAATGCATAATAATAAATTTACAAAGTTTAAGATGTACTCATAAAATAATAGTGATGTGTTGCTTAACAGTTACAGCAGCAGCTCTGAATCACTTGCAGCTCTTGATTCTAAAAAGCAAATTTAATGAGGCCCCAACATTTGGCTGGGCCAAAGTTACAGTTACTGTGTCTAGTTGGAAGTACTTTGGCTGATAATTTGTCTATTTTGGCCTCTGTGTATGAGGGTATTGCATTCTAGAGATGCATTTCATTAAGCTTTAGCTAAATGTAATTGGTGATCTGCAAGTAAAATGCTAAATAAGTTAAAGATAATTATTTTTTACTTGATATTGGCAAAAGCCCCTTTTGAAAACTTAGACCTAGATTTGGAAATATTTGAGGGTAAATTACTTGGTCATATTGGAGATTTTTCTAGATTTTAAACTTAAAATTGTTCTTTGCAGGATTACCTGGCATCCAGGGGTTTGACATGGAAAAATATGTTAAATGAAAGTCTCTTAGCTCTTCAAAGGGGAGTTTTTATGTTGTCAGGTATGGCTTATGTTCACTTTTTTACACTTACAGCTCTTTGTCTGTATATAACTCAGTAATATTACCAAGACGTTTGAAGTTCTGTGCCAGTGCCACCATGACATTTTGGTTAAATCTGATTGCTCAAGACTTATGCTGACATTATGTATGAACTGTTTTTCTCCCTAGATTACAGAATTACTGGGAACACAGTGCTCTGCTACTGTTGTGGCCTTCGCAGCTTTCGAGAACTTGCCTACCAGTACAGGCAGAATATTCCTGTTGCTGAACTGCCAGGTGAGGATTTCTTTGCACAATAAAGGGGGGGAAATGTCATTTAAAGAGCTAAAAGTCAGTTTTATCCTTCTATACTTTTTTTTCAGCACCTTCCTGTAGTCCAGTGCAAATCACTTTGCAGAGCCAATCATCTTGTGCTTGTTGCTTTACATGTCAGCTGCTCAATTTGCATTTAGTTACTGTCAGACTCCCTAATGGTATCTTTTATTTCAGTATGATTTCTCCTGTGTATAATAAATATATCAGCATAATGAAAAGAGGAATTCAGTTAAATCCAAGATATGGTCAACAGGAAATGGTTGCCATAATTAAATTTCCCATTTAAATACACAAAATGCACATTTTAGCAGCTCTCAACTAGGAACAAGAGTGTTTTTGTAAATTATTTCTAAATCTGTTTGCATTTACAGTTTTAGTATAAAATAGCATGCAAACAACTGTGCCTCCTTCAACCCTAGTCTGTTGGGAGCAGAAGTTCTTCCAACAGTCTACTTTAAAACATTACTTTTGTTCATCTCCTTTGTGTTGTTATCAACAGCTTCCCTGTCTTTAACTGTTGAGAACTCTGCCTCTGTTGCTGGGCATAAGGAGAGTCAATCTTACCTTGTTTCTCCTTAGTATTGCTTTTCATTTTAGTGTAGCAGCCTGCTGGACAGCTGTATTATGTATGTAAAAGTGGGGGAAAACCAACAAACTCCACCCCAATTAATTTTTTCTTTCATGTGTAAGTGTGGCTAGACATTTGCCTGGTGTCTTAAACTGTAAAGTGAGCCTAAAATTCAGAATGTATCTTTTGTCCTTCACTAAGTGTTTGCTTTGTTTCTAAAAAGGTGAAGCAATGCAGTTTACAGTCATTTCTGGCTGATCTTGTCTTGTTTCTCTACAAAGCCTGCTCTGATGAGTAACCACCATTAGCAGTGGGTGGTAATCTGCATCACTTCCTTTAGTGACTTCAGCAATAAACGTTCGTTTCCTTTGCTCTTTCTGTAGTAACTGTCACATCTCGTCCTGATTGCTACTGGGGGCGGAACTGTCGAACTCAGGTCAAAGCACATCATGCCATGTAAGTTACACAGCTTAGAAAGTGGTGTTTCTTTTTAAAAACACAACAGCTTCAGAAAAAAAATCATTTGAACTGCTAGAAATTGCATGAGTAACACTTGCAACATAAGGAAAATTGGGTGAGATTTGGCATTGGTCGTGGTCATTTTTATTTTTAACACAGCTTTGAAAGGAGCCTTTGGTACATGTCAGGAGGGCCCTGCTAGCACTTGTAAGTCAATGTAACCCATTGCTGACACTTCCTGCGTTTTGTTTTCCACCCACAACTCCTTCATTTCTGGTCTTCTCCCAGTGAAGAAGCATCTCATTTGCTCGTGTCTGGGTGCTCCTTAAAAACACTGTGAATACAATAATTAGCTCTTTGCCATTTCCATTTGAAACTGAGAGACTTTTCTAATGAAGTGCAACATACTTTAAAAGGATAAATCAGTGGGAATAATTTGCAAAAAGTGAAGCAAGGGAAGATTGGAACATGTAACGTTAGGAACTGGGTGAGGCTTGGCAGTTCCTGGTTTTGGAGCAGTTCCTAGGTCTTAAGTCTCAGGCTCAATCTGGCATAAGGTGAAAATGAAGCCTGAGAAGAAATGAACCTGTACCTCTGAAGTGTTTTAATGGACTCCTGGTGTCTCGTTATTAATGAGAAATGTCTATCCAAAATAAATTGCAGCCCTTGATTAAAAAAATTCAAGGCCACTGATAATCAATGCAATTTAATTCTTACAGAAAGTGGCAAGATGTGTGGCAAGACAAATATTAAATACTTGTAAAACAAAACAAAAATTATCTACCTAAGAGCAAACTGGCTCTAGTGAGGGTAGAAAAATCCTTCTTGCTTTATGAATAATTCTCTAAATTCTCAGTGTAATTTAAGATAAAAGACCTGTTACCTCTTATTCAGAAAATGCTTAATGAATAGTAGATTCTGCAGTATCTTTCTAATGCTGCAATGAAGATACACTCTTAGCATAATTCCTTTAATATTTCAGGTACTATGGGTTGAAAATAACCAGTCTGTACAGATCAGGCAGGCAGATCATAGGAAAAACTTGTAAAATATTCATCCTTAGTCTCTTACAAATTTAGAGGGTTTTACCAAGTAACTTTCAAATATTTGGGATTTAAGTTGCAGATGTAATTCAAAGTATCACTGCTGTCTGTAACTTCCCATGCCAGGACTGTTTATGTTCCCAAAGGAGATTTTGTTTTGAAATGTTTGAGAGTTAATTCAGTATCCAAGTATTCACCATTCATCTCTGTTCATATTGTGGTGGATAATTCCATCTGGAATAGAAATGGCTTAGGGGTTTTTTTCCTTTTTTTATTCTCCTTTTTTCTTTTTAATTTTCTTTCAACCATTAGCTGTTCCTAGAACTTTACTGGCTGCTGCTTTTAGTTCCCAAAATCCATAAAAGCAAACAATCCTGCCATACCAGTCATAGATATCCATTTACCTTTTGGTTTGTTTTTTTCTTTTTGAGTTAAACTGTTTTGCTGTGTATTTTGGTTATGTAAGCAAGGGTTCTTTCTAATCTTTGATCTAATTCAGCAAGAGAGAGAAAATTTGTGGTCTCTTTTGCCTTATTTCCTCCATCTGTATATGTTTATTCACACACAACAACCCAAGTCCTGTTTTATATTAGGTATCAGGAGACACATAGCCCAAGTAAGGAAAAGAAAAACAAAGATTAGCTGGTTTTGAGAATTGGAAAGAAGTACCTCATACAAAATTGTTTTATCTATTTAATCCATGAAGACAGGTTTACCACTCCCATAAAACATAAATAATGTAGAATGAGAAAAAAAAAAAAAGATTTAATTCCAGAAGAAGATTCTAAACCAATGAAAGAACATGTTTATGTTGAAATGTGTTATTAACCTGGTTAATTCTAGTTCTAAGTGACTTTGTGTAATGCTGTCTACTAAAATTACTGATGTCTCATGGCGAAGTTAATTCGGTGATTCCTGTTTTAATTGCCTTCTGGGTTTGAAGTATGCAGAAGTATAGAGGAATGCTTTTAATAACAGGTTTTATATGTGCATAATAAAAGTAATAAGTGTTAGGAAGGAGGGATGTTGAAAATCCTGTTGCAGATAGCATGGTAGTAGAGTACAATCTAAGCAGGTTCTGAAAAACAGATATGTTACTGTGTAAATGCTCTGCTTTAAAATGCTTAACGTTTAAAACACCCTGTGAAAGATGCTGACTTTTCTTGCCTGACTTCTGAGAACTTTGTTACATTTTAATACTTTTTTTTAATTTTTCATTTCAGGAAATTCAATCACATTTGTGAACAAACACGCTTCAAGAACTGAACACTTGTCTGTAGAGAGGAGACAAAAACCTGTTACACTGCTTGTACAGTTTAAGGTTTCAGGGGATCTTCTCAGTTCCCCCCATAGCAGGGAATCAATAACTTTGCCTCAGGCAATCTGGTGTGAACTTTTAATTGTAGAATTTTACAGCTGTACACAAATAAGGTAGTTTGGTTTGTTGTTTTTTTTTTTTTTTCCAAGAAAGTCCAGGAATCATTGTATTCCATCCTCATACCTGCAGTGTCCCTCTTTTGCTTCAGCAAAGACCACAAAGAGAAATGAAACACAAACAAACCAGCCATATCTTGGGAAGACCTAAGAATAAGGAGTGTATTTGCACTACTTGTGAAGAAACTAAGAAAAATCCTTAGACTTAAAATAGAAATGTTTTGTAAAAGTATCTGATGAATATTTCAAGAGCCATTAATATTTAAGAAGGAAAATCATTGTATATTTGTAACTGCATTTTGTGGTAGTCTGATATTTTCTCACTACCTGTTGCATTTGGTCTAGAAACTCTGTTAATATTCACTTTAAACCCGTCCGTCCATTAAACAGCTGTTTCAACTACAAGCTTCTACCACATGTGCAGTGTTGTAGTGGAAGTAGTACAGTCTCTTCTCTTAGTGTAGTCATGTTGATGTTTTTATTCACATTAAATTACAAAAAACAATTGCACAAAAATTTGAAACTCACACTTAAAGCTGGGGTAATACTTGATGCTTAGCAGACTTCTGCTAATACTACTTGTGTAGTGTTTTCTATCAGAAGACCAAACAGTGCTTTTGACACAGAGCAGCCAGTAGGACACACTGGCTCATTTTTTGTCTGTCTCTTTTGGTTTGATAGCGTACACTAAGGATTTACCTCTGCCATGCAGCTGTTCTCTGGCATGCATACACTGGTGAAAATGTAGAAAAAGATATAATTTAAAACTGAATATAGCAGCTGTACTGGAAGGAACAAGCTTACAGTAAGTAATTCAGTTTGGACAAACTGTAGCAATACAGAGGCATTTCTGGGTAGGGATGGTGAGGGGAACACTGTTGTTACTGATGTAAAAAAATGTAGGTTTTATTTTCACACCTTCTGCAGAGCTTGTTCAGGAAGTGTCCTAAGTATGATTTAAAAAAATTAAAATCTCAACACAACCCACCTCACACCCCCCCCAGACTGATTTGATCTGATCTGTTTCATCATAAACTGGTAGTTGATGTTCACAAACCTTAACTGGGACCAATTCTTCTTTTTAATTGTACCTTAGAAGAGTGAAACAGAATGAGAAGAAAGCATACAAACTTACCTCTGTAGATACCATGTTGTTTTTAAGTATGCCTTATTTTATCAGCAGGATTTATACTTTGATGTTAGTAAGTGTACACACAATATCTTGTGATATAATGGAGCACAAATGATGCAGCACATTGTCTACTGGTGTCAATGATGTAAACAACTATTTCCAGTAATGCACATCTTAATATGAATGCTAATTAGAATGATGCATTTCTGCTTAGATTTTTATTTTTTCAAAATAGCTGTTGCAAGGATGGGTCTGTTGACCATGCCCATATGCTATTAAAAATACACCTTGGTGTGGACTTCTATTCCTAATCTCTGGGCATTTTCTCCTTTGAGTAGGATTGAAATTTGATCTGGAATAATACTTGAAACTTCTTTTAACAACAACAGTGTGTTTCTGTCTTTTAGTATTAACAATGTTCTTTTGCTTCTGTATTTGTATTTTATGTTTAGATTTATTTTTTTCTTAATGGTTATTGTATCTTCTCAGGACGACCATTCCCAGCTGTTTTTGATCTCATTTTCATCTCTGGCTGTGCATGTAGCAAACTGAGTGCAGTTGTGGAGATCAAGCCTTTGCACATTATATGCAGAAATGTGCTTTGCATTCTCATTCACCACTTCCCACACCCCAGATGGGCTTTCAGCATAGACTTTTCACTGTGCTAGTGTTCAAGCCCCTTGTGCTGAAGTGTTTTTTCTGTGGGTCAAGAATAATGTGTCTACAGTACTATGTACAACCTCTCTTGCACTTACTCAAGTTCTGTTTGTATAGGTATGTATCGTGTGACTTAGAGGAGAAAAAAATGGGGGAAAATACCTAAAGAACAAAACTCAAGTACTTAACATCTAAACTACCTGTGCAGTAGAGGTTCTTCAGATTCCTTTTATAAAACCCTCTTCCTTTTCCCCTAATCTGGTAATTAATCTGCCTTTCTATGCATATAGGGTTGCAGTAGTGCAATGGAGTGAAGGGACTGTTTTGTTGTTTATATTGTATGAGGAAGAGATGAGAAATTAACTTGCAGATGGGGAGGGTGAATAAATCCTGATCTTTATATGCTCTTAAGTAAGTAAGAGTATCTGTCATGGGTATTACATACTCTATACATTAGACCTTTTTAAATGTATGGTTACCAGGTGATAGTTAATGTGATAAATGTATGAACTATGCTTGGTGTAATTGTTTAAATACTGTAAAGGTGCAGCATATTTTTAACCTGTCTAAAGCACATCCCCACCTCCTTTATAAGAGATATTTGGAAGCTGAGCATGAAATGTGGTAGAATAGATGTTGTGAAAACCAAGGTGATTATGATAGGGTTTGACATAGTGGTGAACAAGGTATATAGTGTCTCTCTTTGAGAAAGTTCTTTTATAAAGAAGGTGGAGACTAGTTCTTCCAGTTCTCTTATGTGATTTTTTTTTTTCTTGAACTAAGAAGTTATTAATTAAAAAAAAAAAAAAAGGTATTACCTCAAGTGGTATGTTTCTGTTTCTTCTGTGGCATATCCTCTCACCATAGAAATGGATGTATGCAACACTCCCTAATGTTTGGTTAAGCTATTAGAGTGTTGAGATTATACAACTAAAAATCATCCTGGAATGTGGTGTAACTGAAAATAATATAAGTGTATCATTCCAAGAAATTCTCTCAAACCTTCTTAAAAGTGCAGATGATAGCACAAAGGATCATCAGTATCTACAGGTTTTATAAGTGATGATATAAGCAAAAAAAACTATTAAGTTGAATTAATTTTTGTCAACAAGATTGCTTCAAACTCTTAGCAAATAAAATAAAAAGTTTACTTTTTAAAAAAAGCAGTTACTATTTCTTGCAATACCATGATTTCTGAATACCACTGTTCATTTAACAGCAGGGTAGAGAAAATGATTGCCATATTGTCTTCATGTTTATAGTGATCTAATCTGTACAAATCATAAGAATTCAAATGGCTACTGTAATTAGAACTGTTCCTGAACAAAACTTTTCCCTCACTGAGTAAACAGGAGGACTTGGCTGCACCCTGCTCTGTATAAAGGGAAGGCAGTGATAACAGATGTTAAACTTCACACTGTAGTTTAGCCTCCTAGGATTTTTGCACTGCAGCCATTCTCACACATGAAGATGGATATCCTTTAATGTTGTAGTTAATCTATATTACTGTTCTTAAACCAGCTGCAATTTGTTTTTCAGACTAAATTTGAGAGAAATTCAAATTGAGGTTAAGTAATGAAAAGTGCAGATGCCGTGGTGTTCTGGACAAGCTGACAGACCTTAAAACTTGTAGTGGTTCTGGCTTGTCCTGCACTGACACTGGTGAATTTAAATGTTTTATACACCATTATGTCAGCAAATGACTTGTAACTAATTTAGTTCAAGAAGCTGCTGAATTTGGCTTTATGCCCTATCAAGTGATCAGTTCTGGCAAAGCATGAGCACTTCCTCCATAAAGAAAAAAGAAAGATGGCAGCATGATTGTGAGAAAATAAAATATATGGCCTTTAGCAGCTAGAATAGCTGACAAACATACTCAACTGTGAGTCTTAATCTAAGACCACTCATTGTGTCTCAAGTATTTGAATCAGCAACTGTGTAGGATAATTTGTGTTGAAGCTCTGATACTGTTTCCCTTGGAATTAATAGAAAAGTCTTGGTATTTGACATGAAAAGATAGATCATTAGTTCATTCGTTCTGCAAACAAAATACATCCATTTTGTATCAATTTCTAGACTTCAGTAGAACTGTCTAGTGCAGATGGCTTAGCCTACAGCAGAATTTAGGGAAATAAGTAAATTCAAGTAAAAGGAGGTAGGCATTTGAGAATAGAATTCTCAATTCTAAATTATGCTCTGAAAATCTGGTTTCTTATGGCCTCTTAAAAATTTCTGCTGGAAGGGGGCCTTATTTTGTACAGTCTGTCCTCTAAAAATAAACCAACAAGTCACTGTGTTACTGGAAGTTAGGAAAAGGATCTCTTGATTTTAAAAAGAATGTGTTGGGATTTTGCTTTTTTTCCACTTATTTTAGCTAACATTCTTTCTTCATGATGTTTGGGAACTAAGATACCACTTACACAATTCCAAGGAATAACTTCTGAAGAAAACTAATTATACTATTTCCCACAGCAATGCTTAATATGCAAAGATTGCTTCTAAATCTGCTTTTCAGGTCATCCTTCTTTTTTTCACACTTCACCATTTTGACTTTCAATGAGGTAATTTCACCCTTAAGCTCATTAGTTTCCATAGGAAATGAATTATAAAAAATGCTAAGTGTGCCATATGAGGTTTAACATCAAAGACATTTCTAGACAGACCATGAATATATGTTGAAGCTATATTGGATCTCTGCTGGGTATTTTTTTCAATGCTGCTGAGTTTCAGTTGCTTGCTTTCATTAGGTAAGTGTTGGCTTAGGACTTAATCTTTTTTTCCTTGCAATCCAAATTGCTCTTTAATTGTTTAGAATAAAGTCTAGTAACCAACTGGACTTTCTGAGTCAAGGGTGTTTTGTAACAACTCAAACTAACCAGCTTTGCAACCACCTGCTCTTAAAGGAAAAAATATTGAAAGGAATCCTCAGTTCATGTTTCTGCTAGGAAGTTATAAATGGATTCTTCTAGCTGAATGCCACCCAGTCCTCAGTTAGGATGCATTAGCTGCATGTTAAATCTTTTGGATTGTTTTCACATTGAGCCTCAATTCTCAACCATTTTAACTACCTGACAGGAAGAAACCTAGCACACAGGATCCTTGTCAGCTTGTATAGTTTTGAGTTTTTATTTTGAAGCTGTTTCAATAATAACAACAAAAAATAGAGAATGCCTACGTATTTTTGTGCTATTCAGTCTACCTAACACATTGACTGGAGGGAATGCCTAGTATATTCCAGAATAATTACTTTTTTTTTTTTTAAGTGTACATTATTCAAATCCAGTTTTACTGAAAAGAATGCTCCTCCTGTTTGTTAACTCCGTAACATATTTGGACTTTTTTTCCCATGCAATTGTGATTGAAATTATTTTCCTCCTCTTCAGCAAGTGTTTAGCATGCTTATCCCATTTGCTGCTTAGTTACAGTATGCAAAATAGCACAGCAACTGACTGCGTTGCCACAAAGGTAAAACTGAATCCCATGTGTGAGTTGTGAGTTTCTGTCATTAAGAAGTGGCAGCACAGCTCTCAGAAGTAATACAGCCGTTAGGAACAAAATAAATGTCATAAGTAATACTATTTAGAAACTAATCCTAGTCAATATTTACAGCTGAGAGTGTTAGAGCACTTTATTCCACCCAGAGCTTTCAGAGTATTTTAAAGTTGCACTGACTTTTTTGAAGCTGTTTCTGTTCTTCGGGGGGAAGATAATTTCAATACAGTTTTTTATCTCTAAGAGCAAGTAAATGTTTTATAAGTTCTTTGAAAGTACAAAATAAAACACAAATACCTCTTCAGCATTAATTCTAAGGATCTGCCTAAAACAAAAAAGGGCAAGTCAGGAACTTCAGCTTAATTTTCACATGTGTTGTATTCCTGGCTCTTCATGGCTGAGTGAGGATGATGGTAGTGTACCTGCAGCATGCACCAGTTAGGCTCCAGTATCTTCTCGTGGCAGAAGACATCACCTTTGAATAGTTTGGTGTATCAGCCTCATCTGTTCTGAGAATAAGCAGCATTGTTCCATGGTGCATACTCTTCTCTGACAACATAGATACGTATGCAGTCCGTGCTGACCATGCAGTACCTGATTCGGTGTCTCACGTGAACCTGGCTATGTCCTGCTGCAGCAGGAACAAGGGCAGAGGTACATGCTGTTAAGAAAGATGTGGAAGGAAATCCAGACTCCCACAGAAACCAGTATGGCATCAGTGCTCACAGGGCTGGAAAAAGCTGTTCTTCAGTTACATAGGTAGGAGAGGTAATTGTTATAAAAAACCACCTCAGTACCTCGCTAGGTTACAGAGTTCAAGCAGGACCTGATCGTGGGGTGTTTGCTGGCCAAGAGATGCAGCAGCATTTGTGCACCACTGCTAGGAAGGTTGCTGCACTGGTGTACACCACATTATGTACTGGTGTGCTGAGGCAATGCCCATGCAACTTTGTCTTTCAGCAAAATAAACAAAGTGTCATTACATTGTAGAAATGAATAGTTAAACATGCTTTTATTGAAAAAGCCACTTTTTCCAGCCCTTTGAGTGTAGGTATTGTCAATAACTGAAGCACTTTTCAAAAGTAGATTTTAGTACTTCAATCTTTAGAAATGTAATAAGTAACAGAACATTCACTCTGAATTGCAATGTATATGAATTTAATGCAGTGGAAGTTATTAGAGTACTGAAGCCTCCTACATATTTTCTTAAATCATAAATATATTAACTCTTCCCTTTGAATCATGTAGCATTAATTTAAAAAATAAACAACAAAACTCAACTTGGAGCCAGACTTCTGTGGGTCACGATTACTCAAGGCAGTCTAGTAAGAACAAATGTGGAGACTCAGTTGCTGTTGGTGTTTAAGTCAACTGCTAAAGGGCATATATGGTTTGGCTTTCACTACTACCAGACACAAAGCTTCTATGTCTACAGAGACCTGTAAACACACACCTAAAATACATGGCAAAACCTATAATCTTGTGTTCCTATCTCTGAAGTTAATAGATGGCAAATGGGAGCTGTAATGGCAGGTGAAATCATAAATAATTCAGTTAAATATTTCAGGAAGCAGACTCAGATGCCTTCACATAGAAGGATTAAGATGACTTGGTGCACACTGTAGCTAATATAGAGGAAGGTCTGTACAGAAGATTTCTTTCCGACACCTGTTTTATGACATACTGTTGCTTTAAAACAATGTGCTGTGTCAGATGCAAAACACAGCTTCGTGGAGAATTTCTTTCATTAAGAAAGCAAATAAATGCCAAGTTGTGGGCTGAACATGTAGCAGTCTCTTGCAAAGATAGGAAAATACCACCAGGAGGCAATTAAAATACTGATGGAGTTATTAAAGGCAATAGGACTCGCAGGCTTCCCTTTGGTTCAGTGTTCCATAGAATGCCCTGGATTTGTAATCCGGGAGGCACAGCCACTTATTAATTAATTTCTAAAGAAAGTGAGTGCTCAAGGTTTGCCCCACTTAATTTTGTCTTTAAGTCTTGCCTGCTAAAGGAAGGGAAATAGTTCTCTAGTCGATGTGCGTTACCAGCAATAAATAGCTGGTGGATATAGGATCAGAGCAGCTGCAAATATCCAAGTGCTGAACGATGAAGACTATTCCTAGTATTTCAGTGTTTTTGTACACATGCTCCTGTTGCCATGAGGAGTCACTTTAAAAACATTGTGGACAGAGGTTTTTTAAGCTTATGTAGATCTAACAAAGATAAAGCTACATCAGACTTTTATGGACCTAGCATCCAGTATTGAGTTGCTTAGCTTGTCTGTACACTGCTCTAAAGAGTTAGGATATGAAATAATCATTGTCTTTAACATTAGAGATTCTAACACTCAGTAAGCTTTGTGCTAGAGTGCAGAAGTTATGAAATGCTTAAAATTACAAAACTGTATGCAAACATGCACGATTGGATTCTTGCCCTTGGCTTGGCAAGGCTTGGATTGTACAGGCATAGCTATCAACAGAATTTAACTCTGCTCCCAACAGAAGGACTCAAGTGATACCACAGTGACAGAGGACTGGTTTACATTTCAGATAGAAACCACCATGTAATCATCTTGGATTATTTTCATGTCTCAGTCCAGAAAACGTTTTCTGCAGTCTGAAGTACATTTTCAGAGGACACTTTCTTGTATAAACCACACCAAAACTTCACCCAGAAGGGCAGAGATGAGGTTAGTGAGCATAAGGGAAGGTGGCATTTGTGCTGTGCTATGTTATGTAGCCTTGTCATCACAAACCCAATGGATGGGCAGCAAAGACAGCTTTTCACAAAGCTGCATCTGTCTGTGACTGCCATGCTCAACTACTTGGCACAGCTTCCACTCTGATCACATCTCTGTTGCCTCTGTTTCTGTGAACTGATGTTTTCAGTCTTTCTGAGGGCATCACTGGACTGAAGCTTGGTGTAGCATAGGAGCAGCTAGGGTAGCACAGTTCTGTGAGGTCTCAGTAGCATTAGCAACTATAACTGACGAGCTCTGCTGGTCCTTGGAAGAGCTAGGGCCCTTCATGTGACCTTTGTATAAAGCAGGGGATTTTGCCCAAAGGGGAAGATTTGATGTGAAGCTGGTAGAACTGTTGCCCTCAACAGTCAGAACCACTGGCTGTTTATCTGGCCCAGCTGGACCATACACAGCATTTTGCTCTGACAGGTGATCACCACATTGACTAAGATGTTCAGCAAGGACCAGAGGCTGCTGATCATCCCCTTCTTCAGAAATAACAAAAACTGGCTTGTTTTTATCTGTTTCTACCATGAGATCCTTTGTCTTTGAACCATTGACCAAGTTGATTTTCAGTGAATTGGAGCTCTCTAGAAGGGTTTTGGGGCTTTGTCTGTTTACTGGAGATGCTGCCCCTAGGTGTCTTGAGGGATCCAAAGACCTCACATTTTTGCTGTCAGGTGAACTTGATAAAAATCCAAAATAAGGGTTCCCAAATCTGGATTTCTTCAGATTGCAGGAACTTAGCTTCCGCTGCCTTTGTGCAGACAGAGTGAGGGGATATGAGGCATTGCTGACAGATGAATCAGAGTAAACCGTCTCTGATGCTCCCTCAATCTCAGTGGCTGAGATTACCTTTCTGGTTGGGACACCTTGGGATTTTGCAGCTGTAGGAAAACCCTGCACAAAACAATAATAAATCAGTAGACATACAATGAAAAGCAGCTATCTTGAGAAACTTTGATCCCAAGGGAACTAAAAGTAAAAATTCCCGGTTATGTTAGAAGTGAGATTCATTCTTTAGCAAAAAGATATCATAAATAAGAAGGAACATCCTCTATTACCTTTTGGTAACTGGTTTGATGATTGCAGTCAGTGAGGTCTAGATATCCCTACCACACCTATAAATTCCTCCCAGTGCCATAGTTATATATTAATTAAAATAAATGTAAGGCATAACGGGGGGTGGGGGGGTGGGGGGGGGAGGTAAATGTCAGAACATTCAATGAGATAAACTATTCTCAAAGTATTTTCTAATGTTTTTTTTCTGGACTGAGGTTCATTTCTTAACCCGGTGCTAACTGCTGGGAATTACAGCTTCTTAGCACTTCCAGGAAAGCCTGAATAGATGACAACACAGTCATGCAAAAGAGTTTTCCATACATCAAGCAAGAGGGATTGAAATGTGCAGGTTGGAGATGCAAAGCCATAGGCCAAGGCATCTTTGTGACCCATCAGCAAGCAGCTGGGGGTACTGGGGCACAGACCCACATCCTCCTCCCCTTGAAACACTTACACTGTTGTCAACCAGCTTTGTAAAGGGACTGGTGGTGGTCCAGCTGCACCATTTTTTCTGTAGCTGTGGTATTGGAGCCAGAAAGTCGTGGAAGGTGCGAGCACTCCACGTGCGTTGTCTGGGACAGTGATTTTCCAGCTGGGCATTCCCCTTCTCCACAGTGTCTGCTCCTGCAGCTGTGTGGTTAGAAGTCAGCCAGTCAGATACAGAGGCTGGGCTTGTAACACTTCTTTTTAGGTTTTTGTCCTGAAAAGAGTAAATAAAGATCCTTTACAGCATCTTTCATCAAAAGGTAAATTTTTAGAACACTTTGAAAGGAGCTGTTCGAGCAAGAGACTGATTTTTTCAGTGGTTCTTAGGACACAATGCAACTTGCCATTGTTGTCCCAGCACGCCGCCTGAAACCTGCAAAACAAAATACATCAAATATCTACAGTTTTATTTTACTGGAGATATCTAACAGAGCAGTAAACTCAGCTGTGCAAAACACAATTTTCCACTCTGTTGGGCTCTTGGAAGGTTCCAGATGTGTCTGTCTGGGGAGAAAAACCTTGAAGGGGATTGGGGCCTACTAAAAGAAATCCAGAAGCAAGTGATGAGGGAATCCGAGTCTCAGAAACACATGATTCAGGAGGGAAGACTGAAGTAAGTAGTGCTCTTGATCCTGTGCCAGGGAAGAATTAAGAAAATTAAAATAATTTTTAAAAAAGAGAGAAAGTGATGATTGTGTTCTAGTTGTCTGTGGTGAATAGAACAGGAAACATGGGACCCAGACCGGGCCCAAGGAGATTTTCATTTTGGATAAGAAACACTTTTCATGTGGAAAATGTGCTTCAGCAGTAGAAAGCATCCAGACAGGTGTAAAATTGGCATAATCAGAAGATGAGACCACATTAAAACATTGTCACCAGTTCTGGGCATAATCAGAGTATATCTGACATGGGAATGAACTAATAGACCACATCTAAAGGTCTTTTCCATGCTTATTTTAGATGTTCTGATGTTGCATTTAAAATCACAACTTTTGTCCTTAATATTGATGTGTGTTTACAGCCAGAAAAGTAAAAAAAATCCTTTCTACAAGTTTCCTTTCTTTCTTACTAATACTTCACCTGTTATATATAAGCCTTCCATCCCACAACTATAGATGTGTTTTTAATTTTCAGCTGTGCAAATATGATTGTCATGAGAAGAATGCAAAATCCACATTCCCAAAGTTTATATAGTCCTTAAAGAGGGTCTGAAATAAATCCCACAGTGTCCTGGATTTAAAAGTCCTGAGAAACCAGAATTTTGTTATTTGTTATTTCTGACAAAATGGATCTTTCAAGTTTCTTCAAATCAAAGGAACTATTTAGTTAAGATGTCATATTGGAAGTGGATGGGGAGAGAGGCAAGAAATCAGCTGCCACAGCAGAAAAGAAAAAAATCTCAGTAGGAAGCTGGGAGAGGCTTCAGGCTCTGGATAAGTTTGTTCCAATATTAAGCTCTTAGTCTCAGATTTGATTAAAGTAACAATGTTTATTTATAAATATATAAGCCAGCTGCCTTCTCCTCAGAAGCCTCTTCAGCTGTCTTAGGGTTTATTATTCTAATATTATTATAAGTACTTCCAGACTGGTGTAATAGCTAGCCACTGGTTTTGACAGATATACTGGAAGTAGCTACGAAGATGAATAATGTATTTTCTAGATCTTTGAAAATATTTTAGCAAAAAATGTTTCTTCAACCTCCATGATGATACTCGTTACTCAAACCTTTACATTGGAAACTTGTCTGGATAGAAGGCAGTAGTCATAGTTACAAGTAAGCCAAAGGCTGAATAATGGACTTATACTGAACAGGACTTAGAAATCCATGACCATTCTGGGGGGACACCTCCAAAGCCATTCTACTCTCCCTTTCATCATGCTAGCCCACAGACAGAGACGTGCACTTGCTCTCCCAGCCTCTGCCTCCTGTCAGGTGACTGATTTCTTCACAAGGGTATTAAAAGCTGAAAAGCAAAAATCTTATCACTGACTTCTGCCTAGCAGAGCTGAGGACTAACTGGGGAGCACTAGACCAAGTAGCCAGCCACCAGTTCCCAGTAAAAAGTTCTGTATCATTTCTTGAATGAAAGCTCCTTACAGCTAGCTTTGTGCAGTGGAGCATTTGGGGTGAGGTGAGCCCAGCAGCAGTAGTTACTGTCCTGCAAAGGCTCAGCACGTCACACAGCTGCTCATGTGAGGGTACCTACTTAGCTCCTGCCACAAAGGGGTATGGCCCCTGGGTAACTCACCCCACACACCTAGTGCTGCTCCACAAGAGCAATGCACCTCTGTGGGACCCAGGGGGTTAAGTTGGAGCTGGCTGCCCGGCTGCATTTTACACCTTAAAAATGCACATTAAGAAATGAAATTGTAAACATGTTTATTTCTACCATCCAGTAACACTGAGTAGCTCAAGTAGCCTGAAGAGATGCTCTTGGAGGGCAAGTTTGTAATTAGCCTGCTGTGCTCAATTTCCCCCCCTCCCGGAGAGAATAGTCTTCAGCTGGGCAGGAAGACCCCGTGCTTTCATAGAGGTTCTGTTGCCTTTCCTGGGTGGGTTTTCTGCTCTTTAAGGGGTTTGCTTGTGAGTGTTGGCTCACTTGGGTGCAGCATGGACATCACTGAGGACGTATCTTCTGAGTTCATGAAGTGGTAAATCACTTTAATTCTTTGGGTTACCTTCACTTAGAATGGTTTTAACATTAAGTATTGTTTACATATGTATATATAATTCTCCTCTGTTAGATTACTTGCAGAAGAGGTGGCAAAAGTGTTTTTATTTGTCTTTGTTCTAACTGGAGTGGGGAAAAGAGGAAGGAAAAGGGGTTTCCCTCCTGTTTAGAAGTTGTATTTGTGTGTGACTGCCACCAGGTGAAGCTCTCTGCACTGGAAAGAAGGACCTAGGAGTGCAGGTGCTCAAAGGTGTCAATATGAGCACCAAAGCAGTTCCCAGTGCCCTGCTCTGAGAAGGTAAAGTGTTTGGACAAGGGAAGGCACAGGAGCTGTTTTCCTTTTTTTCCCCTCTTTCTATTAGCCAGGGTGGCTGACTGGAGAAAAAGCCCAGCACGTGTCTTACACTAGCGTAGGAAAATCCTGACCTGTGTGGCCTCCTGGCTAATTTCCTAATCAAATGCAGGCATACAGAATGCTTTTGTTTTGTGAACTGTGACAGAAGTATTACACAGGCTGTCCTGGGACATGTGAGCTCCTTACAGTGGTTGTTTCTTCTCTCGTGGGAAAGAGAGAGCAGGCACAGGAGAGGAGGGTATTGACCTGGGAAAGGCTTTGGTAGAGACTTGCAATGGATGTGTTTTGTCAGGCACTGCACTCAAGGTTGAAGAGGTGGCAGGCAGACCTAAGGTTTCTGAGCTATCACCTGTTTATAAACAAATAATTGACCAGGAATACAGAGAAAAGAGATAACATAAAAGAGAACTTACTGAACTGATTCAGGCTTTTGTGTATTTGAAAGGATCATAGTACTTTCACCTGAATTGCTTGGGTTTTTTTAGCATACACTGTTAATGTTCATATCAGCCTGGTGAGACCCTTAAATAGCTTTCTGACAAGCTCAGGAACTGAGTAAGCTCCCTGAGCTCAGTGGTGGCCAGGAGTCTGACTCCCAGGCTCTTCAGTTGCTACAAGTGATGTTTTTAATAAAACATCATCTTTGCCAATTAATGTAATTCTGAGGGCTGGTCCTCTTGCCTGCTGGCAGACCTCTGCATTATCACCCATCAGATCCAAGATAGATTTCTGCACTTGTTCTTCTCAAAGCTGGGAAGATGCTAACTTGAGGGATCACAGCCCGTGTTACTTGATAGCAGCTTAGCTCCAGGGTTAGGAGAACTGCCTGGCTTAGTCACTACCTTTTTTGCAAAGAAGGCAGTAAATGTAACTGGACAGATAGGGCAAGTGTTGTCCAGGAGGGATATCCTGTGGGTTTCTACAGATGCCAAAGAGTATTCTTACCTGTATTCTGTAGGTGGTAAAACTCAGCCCGCTGGTCCCAGGTCCAGCAGAAATAATAAACACTTCATCACTCCCAGTCTCAGTGGTCACTGCAGATATGGAGGAGGGCACATCTGGGTCAGTGTCCTGAGGAGACCGTTCTGTGCTGCCTCCACAGGAAGTGACTGAGAAAAGAGCAAAATTAATAAAGATTGCTTGCAGGAGTCACAAACATCTGTTCCCAACTCCTTGACAAATCCTCCTCCCTGTCTCCTCAGACAGTCTAGAGCAGACTTTAGCTGTCTGCAGCATCAGCCAGAAAAATCTTGAAGCCAATGCTTTGGTCTCCTGAAACTGCAAACTTTTAAAAGCAAAACAGAAAGGCAGGAATGCAGTTGTGCCTGCATTCTAATAAAGACAGAGCTAAACTGAAATTCTTCATACAAAACTTGTGGGATTGTGCTGCAGGTCAGAAAGTTGCAGATCTGTTCAACTCATTCTGTATTTGTATTTACTCATCTCTGTTGATATTAGGAGCTTAAATCCTAGCAATGCTGCTACTACAGACAGCCTTATGCTCCACTGCTACAGGAGCATGGGCATGCACATGTTTCCAAGGTTTGTCCATCTGGTGATCTCTGCCCATGATCTCCTTGATGACTCTTCCAAAGAAGCAGATGGGAAACTGTCATGGTTGGGAGCACAAAATCATCTTTTTAGGAAGATCTCCCTGGGAGAGCTGTATGTAACAGCTGATGGGAAACTGATGCTACACAACATGAAGTAGATCCCTGTGACCTTTGATGACCAGAAGGGGCACTGATACAATTCATGGGTTTTGCAGACGTTATCTGCAGCTTGGCTGGGGGTCTCTTGTTCTTGAAACACACTGTGAAGTGAATGTCATCTAAAGCAATCTCATCCATAAAGCTCTTCAGCAAAAATTATCTTAGGGAGTCAAAGTTGCCCAAAACCAATGTAAGGATTGTAAAACCCATTCTTTCCAGACAAGGCTAAGTACAGGGCAGGAGAAACTCTTCCACAATTTATGGAATTTACAGTTGTTTGTAGCAGCCTTAACCCGACATGTTTGCTCTGCTAACCCAGTGTCTCGGCATTGCCGTGTGCTATGACAGCTTTTTTTGGCAGCATCCTGGAGCTGTGCTTGTGCATGCTTCTTGCCAGGGGAATCACCCTTCCAGCGAGGCGGGAGAGCAGCAAGGAGTAGTTCCCACAACAAAGGCTTTCTGCTGTGAAGTGGCTCTCCAGCTGTGTATGGGCAAGAGAGTGAGGAGGACAGCAAGGAAGAAACGATCTGATTAACTGGCCGGGGGCTACGGGGTGCCCTGACCCGCAGCGGCTGCTGCCCTGAGCTTACCCGCCTGCTCCCGGCTGACAGAGTGGTTGTTGTTTTCATTCTCCCGACTTGGCACCACCAGCTGGAGCTCATTGATATCGACAGCAGAGTTCTGGATTCCGTTCTACAACTCAGAACATGCCCCAGTAAACATCGTCAGATAAACAGTGCAACAGCCAATATGAAAGAGAGAAACAGCAATTGCTGAAGCCATCAGCACTAACCTCCTGGTCACTGCATGCGTTGGATGAGCTCCTTTTGGGGCACGTTCTCTGCCTGAAAAGGAGAGACAGCAACAACAACAACCAGCCCACGAGTGCATTAAAGATCCACAGAAGGGAAGGTCTCAACTGTGCTCATCCTGCAAGGGGGACCCAGCAAATCCAAGCTCTCCTGCCTACAGGAGCATCCAAATTACTTGCCAATCAGAGCTATAAGGCTTATAGGCCAGGGAAGAAAATAACATGCTCGTGAATTGGAAAGTGAGCTGGAGAAGGACATGTCATCTTCATACCATCATCACTGCAAAAGTGGGAATGGAGTTCAGACCTCTGCCAAGTCTCACCAGGCTCCCCCCTGCCAGCTGCTCTCTCACGTCACTAGCTGAATAGCAGGACTGAGATCCTGCCTGCAGTCTGGGCAGTGACATCATTCTCATCCCATTGGAGTAGCCTGTGTTGCATGCTGGATTATGTTTAGCAAGCAGAGAGCATCAGATGGTGTTCATTTGTATGAACATTTTATTAAAAGACAATTCTGTGGCAGATGATTACTGGGCCTCTTGGCTAAAGGGAGATAAACCCAAGTTCTTAACCATTTTTTCACATTCTTACTAAAACTGGGATTATGAAACAACTAGTGTTATTTACTTTGGGATGAATAAGACTTAAAGTTGTCACAAAGAAAGACTGTCAGTTATGAAGTTGGTAACAACTGAATCAAGGGTGTTTTGTCTGTGCACAGCAGCCTCTATGGGACACTGCAGGGACACATGGGAGCTTTAAGGCACCGACCAGACAGGATTTGATCCATATTGAGTTTCCCCTAGTATCTGTGCTGTTGGCTGGCATTTTTCTACTTGTTGTTGGAGAGGTCGGGTTGTTTTAAGGCACTTAATCTCCCTGTTGCAATTTTTTGTTGTTGTTGTTGTTGTTAGCAATGTGTTGAAGCCAAGATTTCATGTTTTCAGTTGCTATTTCATTACTGTTTGATTTTTAGAATGGGGGCTTATGAGGCTGGCTGGGAGCCAGTGTCTGCTCCATCTTGGGTACAGTGAGTTTCGTACTTTGACCATATTATTGGATCTCTTAAAAAATGCTTCTTGACTGACAAGTGAATTGAGGGAGAAAAATACCCCATGATGTGCCCCCAGTGAATACAGAGGAGACTACAGAAAAAGAAGAGAGCAAGCTGGCACTTAAGAATTTAATCCAGAAGAGGTGCAGGCAGATAGCTGTTACTCCAGGAGGCCACAGCTTGGGCTTCTCCTGGGATCTGAGGGCTGAAGCAGGGAAGGCTTAATGCACTGCCTCAGGCAGAGGGAAAGGTTACCAAGGGGGAGTGGTGTTGCCTTATCAGGCGAGATCACACCAAGTAAGAAATACTTTGGAGTGAAAAATGTGTATCTAAATATTGCAGGCACACACACCAGAAGCTTTATTGGGTACTAGGATGATTTCAGTAGGAGTGACCTGGCCAAACATGCACCAAAATAGTTAATCAGTGTGGTGGTCAAGGTATTCAGGTGGATGGTGGAAAAATGGTGCAATTCCCTGCTTTCTCCATAGTGCATTTATTTTTAAAATATATTCCCCTCCTCTTAGCTCTTTCCTGCCAAAACCCATGATGAAAAAGGTAATCAAATCTTATATATTCTTATGAAATATTCTTGTTTCAAATAATTGGCTTGTTACAAGCAAATTGGCTAAAATATTCCCACCCAGGGATTAAAGAGCACGAAGGAAATGTTCCCCTCTGAGAAAAAAACAGCTATTATTTCTTCCACACTGAACATCAGGCATTGGTAACCCAGACTTCTTAGTTACCTGATTGGTCTCACTTGTGGGTTTGCTATTTGAACTTTTAGCATGACTTAAAGTGTTTGATGTTGAAACACAATTTAAAAAGTGTCCCTTGGATTCTTGTATACAGCTGTCCCATTTAAAATATATTCATATTCTCTAGGACAAAGCTGAAAAGAGAAAATATTAATTTTAAAAGTCTCAGAAACTGAGAGCTGTGATAAGCTATAGGTAGTCTGGGCAAGTTCTTCATTAAGAAACTGAAATACCTTGCATCCATTTGGCTCATTTCTGTGCCATTCTTTATAAATGTTAAGCTCTACAATATTTAGCAAGTAGTGTAATTACCTTGAAATCCACACTGCAGCATGAACCAAAGGGAGAGTAAGGTGCTTCCAGCAAACATGTTTTCTGTATGAGAATGGTAGAATAAGGGAGAATAGAAGGAAGAATGCTGTTCTTCCCAAAGTTTAGATTAGGATCAAAAAGTGGTAACTCTCTGAAATGTGTCCATTTTAACTTTCTCCCCTCATCAGATTTTGGATATTGAGTGTCTAATTTCCACTGAACAATTGAACTGTTAAAAACCAGCACATCCAAAGGGAAAGAGTCTCTAGATCAGGCCAACAATTTAAATGGAAACTTGAGATATTTTTTTCTTCTAGTCCAAGCTGCTGCCACAGTGCCTGGAGAGATGTGTCAGTTTGCTGGACTGGGGATCTTAGTTTTTCTTCATTCTCCAGCTGGACTAAATCTCTCATGGCAAACTCCAGAACCTCAACACCAAGAAGGCCAGGAACTTAGATCACTGTGCAGCTCATGGATATAAACGAGTCAGTGTTCAAATACATCACTTTCCATCATTCAAAAGAAGTTGTATTTAAAAACAAAAACCAAAACATGCTTTAAACTTCTCAGGTAAACAAAAAATTCAAGTCTGTTGGAAGCTTTGTGAAAACCACCCTGTGTGTTCCCCATCAGGCAGCTCCAGCCTGGTCTAGCTGCCTTAGGACCCTAAACCAGCCTGATGTAGCTGGGTCCTCCATTTCTGTCCCTCTACACAACATGCAAGGAGGGTTTTAGGGTTGTGCCTAACACAAGATTAGTAGAGGAAAGATCTGTTTTTAGCCCAGAAGTGATAAGGAATCTGTAGGAGGGCATTATATGACAAAGGAAAAATGTCACTCCCAGGTGACCAATGGACTGCAGGCAGGGCAGAGATGGCAGCACATGGTGACTTGATGAAATAGCTGTACACGCAGGGGCTTGTAATTGGAAACAGGTTGTTGGCAGGCTATGCAGATGTGAAATGCAGTTGCATTTGATGGGTTGCAACCATCGAGCAAAAGTCTGACTGCACTGGACAGGATTAAAATTAAATAAGGTGGACATGTCTGTTGTTCATGGGGCTTGGGAAAGAAAATAAAAAATTCCCCATTACTCAAGCCAGGCCTCATGGCCAAAAGTAATTAGAATTATTGGCCAACTAACAACTGAAGCTTTCATTCCCTCCCCAAACAGCAAACAAAAGCTGCAGTGTGGCAGAGACTTGGAGTTTCCCCAGAGAGCTTTGCCCTGGCTGAATGCAATGAGCCCGAGCAGACACTGCTGACAACTTGGTGCATGGGAGTGGCAGGAGGTGCCAAGCCCATCCTGGGCCATTTCTATCCCTGGCGAGGCAGAGCCTGCTACTTTTAGCTGAGCAAGAGCAGTAGATAGAAACAGAAAACAAAAAAAAAAACCAAAACAGTTATACCTGGTACTAGGAGGAACGAGTAAAGTATGAAGAGAAAAGAAAGAGGAAGGCGAGTTTACAAGGCCAAGGGCTTGAAGGTTGCTAGGAGTGTCTTTTGCCACGGCATGCTCCAGCTGTGATGAGTGTGACCATGCCTCAGAGAGCTGGTCCCATTTCTGACCATGCTGCATTGTTAAAGCATCTTCATGTTTCCCCTCAGCCCAGCCCTTGCCACGCTGAAATTTTCTGCAGTGAGGACAGGCTGTAGCTAATACGCATTTGGCACCCGATTTCAAGCCTCTGTTTAGGCAAAGAAGCATAAAATAGAGCTTGCTGGGCTCAAACTAGAACAACTTTGGATGTGCTTAATGGCCTCTGCAATCTTATTCTGCACTGCATTAAAAAACCCAGAGCTGGAAAGTGCAGGCAAGTTCCAACCAGTGCCAGTGGCTCTGGAGCCAGAGACCAACATCCTCGAAGTAGTTAGCCCAGTAAAGAGGTGGGGTGGGGGGAAAAAAGACTCTTTCAGAACAATATTAGCAAGGTTACTCAGCATCACTTCCTCATGTGTCAGATCTCACTTAAATGCTTCAAGTCTGCCAAGAAATAAAGTAGTGTAATCCAGGCCTCTCTGGAATAGCACACAGGGAATATAGGGAGCCAGGATAGTAGAGGGCCTTTCACAAGGGTAAAGGATGAGGGACAGTCTCTGCACCCAGCCAATAGTGGACTGAGCTTCTTTAAAAATAGGAGTTGTAGAGCACTGAAAAGCTATAAATGCCAGTGTTAAAAGAAATCAGTCTAATCCTGGTCCTGTGCCATAGGACTCCTGCTAGAATGTGTTTGCAGACCAGGTCATAAAAAGTTTGGGGGGCAGAGAGGGCAGGAAATTTTTAATCTGTTCGTCAGCAAGAACAGAATATTGCTTCTTCTAAACATCTGAAAAGTTAAAAGCCAAGTTGCTCATGTGGGCAGTATGGCCTGACTTTCTAAATAGGCCATGCAGAGTAAACTTCAGCCAGTGAGATCTTGGATTGCTGATGTGCTTTTTCGTTTGAATGATACTCTGCTTCAGGGATAGTTACAGTGAAACTAAATAGGGGGTAATGGAGCGAGAACAGTCAACATGTGTATCAGCCTCAACTGCTGCCATAGTGAAGGGAGCATGTTTCTGTCTCTTTTGAAGAGTATAAATTTGAAGTATTTGGTATCTGGAAGACATTTTCCACCAGACGTTTTCCTTTAGAGCTAGCAAATAAAATTGTGGTCTAAATTAGCATTCTGCTAGCTCTTTAAAAAAAGGAAAAAGGTCAGTAAGTTATTACACATGCAAGTTTAACTCTTACAACTACAAAAATCTGAAAGCAGGAATATCTATATACAGCAGAATAGATTTTTATTTAACCTTTACCACTTTGCCCATGACCTCTTATACCCAGAATGATGGCCTATGTTTTATTATTTATTCAGGAAGAGCTAGAAACAGTCTCCAAAAGGACAAGGAAAACAAAGTTCCTCTATCAAACCAAGCTCAATGAGTAGTAGAGGCTGTGCCATCCTGAGACCTTTTGGGATGGAGGATGCACAATAGATAAGGCAGGGGCTGTGAGAAGAGAGGACAAACCAATTGCATGCTGCCACTGGAAAATGAATGTCCTTACTGATAGCTAGTCACTACAGTGGAGCCCTGCAAGGGACAGTCTTTGTTTCAGTTTACCTGATGCTTTCATTGAAGTCAAAACATTTGAAAAATACTGTTTGTTTTGACAAAAACCTGGGGAGCTTGGGCTCTGTTTTGAATGTGTTGGAAGGAAAAAAAAAAAAAAAATCACTGTTTTTACAAAAATATTTTCACTAGGGAGTTAGTAAGAAAAATGCAAACACATGCTGGGAGGTGGAGGAGCTTTCTCCTGATCGATATAAAAGGAATTGAGTGAAGAAGTATGCTTTTGTCACTGGCAGTTTTAACTGTTTAGTTAGTTAGCATAAGGACCTGGAAATCAGCAACCCAGCCTGACCATCAGCTCACCTGACTGTCATTTCAGATGGCACTTGGGAACAATCATAGGTACTGCAGCATGGCTCTCAGCTGTTCCCTAACAGTCAAAGGGATGTGCAGATTACTGCCTAGCAACATGAAGTGGCATTAAAATGTCTGCACAGTCTCTTGGATAAAACATGCTACAGACTGGAAATGTTATTTAACCTTCATTCCAAGTGGTAATACTTTTGTTATTATTTACTTTTCTGCAGACCCTTAGTAATGGTTAGAGTCAAACTGCGAAACAGCTGTGATAAGATGCAGTGGCTGGCAGCCCAGACTCCTCAGGAGACTCAGGGAAGGATGATTTTTTCTTTTCTGCATTTGTCCATTGGTTACTTATTATCCCAAAACTGAGGTTCAAAGGCACCACTGCCATTGAAACAAAATATTACCCCAAAAGTCCTCACCTTTCAGGTATTTCGGCGGGGGGGGAAGAGAGAGAGAAGGCACAGGAGCTTCAGAACTAGGAAAGATTAAAAAAAAACTAACAGAGGAGCCTATAGCAGGTCAGTGTTTCTTGTACAGTCTCCTCTGTATCCCCACACTTTACTATATTTAAAGGACAAGTGTTAGTAGAGTAAAGGAAATGCAACTGTTTTCTGCTCTTTTTTCCTGAATGGGACCTACCATGTGCTTCAAAGGCTCAGATATGAATCATCTTACCTGCAAGCTATGCAGAGGGCAGAAAGTAAAGCAAGTGCAAAGAAGACCATCCCTGTTATTATTGCCATCATCATCATGTTTTCCTTTCTCTCCTGCCTTACAGCATCTACAGTGTTAGGTTCAGTGATGTTCTTGTATTCGAAGAGCATTGCGAAGCCTCGGCCCCGGTCTGTGGTAGTGATCAGTTCCATGATAACCTCAACCATTTCCAGAGATGAACCAAAGACCATGGTCTTGTTTAAAGGTGAATTTGGTCCACAGAAGCGAGAGGAAAATGTGATGAGATCAGAAACATATAGTACATCATGGGGACAGATATCCACTGCTGACTGTTGGCTGGAGGAGACTTCCATGGGCAATACTGTTGTGGGAAGTGTCCAGCTCTCTACTGTATCTTCATCTCTCTCACTAGCAGCTAGGTGGGCAAGCAAGATTTTCCCTTTCAAATCTTCCTCTATTTCCAAACCACTGGTATTTTGCCCCTGTTTTGTGGCTCTACCAGCCACAGTGGATGGCAATTGCTCTGTTTGAGCCTTGACAATCTCTTTGGGCTCCTTCATCTGCTTTGACTGATTTTCTTCAGATGCTTGTTTGTCCTCATCTTTTTTTGAGGCAGCTCCTGGGAGTTCATCCAGGTAGCTTGTAAGGTCCTTTGACTGATCTGTGCTGCTCAGATTCTGAGCCACCTTTGACATCCAGGTCTGGAGGGAAGGTTTTGTAGTATGGAGAGCAAAGTCCAGGTTTTCCTCAAGAGAAGACATGTCCTTATTTCCTGTTTTAGTGGGGGCTGAAAAGCCATCCCAGGGGGTTGGAGTTTCACTAAAGCTTTCAAAGATGTCAAAGTCAAAAATTTCCAAGATAAGATGGGTTCTCATGGGAATGAAAAATTGCCAAACGCAGTGTGTCCCTGCATAGTAGTTGTTTGGAAAACCTGGTGATAAAATCAGGCCTCTCTCCATTGATTCCACCACTGCACCACAGGAGTAATACACCTGGGAAATAAAACAAATAAATTTACATCTTTCCAGAGATTATGTATCGGATGCAGTCTGACAGACCTACTCAAGGTCTTACTATTTTCTTTCCCTTCAGGGACTGGTATAAAATAGCCTCAAGAAAGGCAAATTCATTAAGCTTGTACAAGTCTATCTCCTACTTTGCCATTTAGGGCATTGATATACTATGCAAAGCAACTCTTAGAGACTATGGAAGTGTATCCTGAATGAACAACCACCACAGAAGTATAATCCTGATGAGTAATTAATATAATTCTCACCTTCTACTACTGACCATAGCAGTATCCATTTCTGCTGTTGGCTAACACACAACTTTTTTACCACACAA
This sequence comes from Corythornis vintsioides, assembly GCA_025447755.1. NCBI lineage: Eukaryota > Metazoa > Chordata > Aves > Coraciiformes > Alcedinidae > Corythornis > Corythornis vintsioides. The sequence goes on along the minus strand of JAOEGS010016948.1, from coordinate 56,527 downwards.
ATTTGTAGATGTATGATAAAGATCTTAAGAAGCTAAAGGAAAAGAAAAATTCACCGTAGCTTCTTGAAGTCTGTTATATTCATTACAAAATCACTTAATATAAAAAACCCAACCTTCACGTTGATGATTACCCATGATTCATCCATCCAACTCATCTTCTGTTTCAGAGACATCCAGACTTATTTACTTCAATAAGCAGTAAAATCTAGGTGTCTTTGATTGGGCAAATTTTCTCTTCAAATGCAAAGCCTCTCAAAATAGTGCTAGCAGATACCAGCTCTCACTAGTAAACTAGCAATCAACATGCATTTTATGTAACACAGCAACACATGAGATTTGCTATTTCTTCTGTCTCCATTAATAGCCTCTAGACTCCAGAGAGGAAGGAAGTCCATAAATGGGGGCACTGCCATGCTGCTGCTTCTCTAAAGCTACATGAGGCTGCTTTCACATGTCATATTTACAACTACCTTATCCCAAAGAGACTCTCAAGAGCCTTTTCTTCAAGATTCTTTCATAAATTTGGAAAGCACAGAGCCATGGTTGAGCCTTGGGCAAATGCTTTTGTAAAGGAAAGTAAGCCAGCAGTACTTAAGTCACAAGCCCTATCTAGGAGCATGGGTTTGCAAGCATTAATTGGAAAAGAAAGGGAATGCTTTGGGTTTGGTGAGGGTTTTTTTTATTGAAAATGATTAGTTAGTCTTGGTCTGTTATCTATTTAAACACAAAGGAAGCTTGGCAACAGAACAAACAAAGCTTATGAAGTCCATATAAAGCCACAAAGATCAAAATACTTCAGATTTTTTTTTTTCTCTTAGTCTCTCCTCTTGGCTTTTATTGAACTATTTTATTGAAATAGAAAGGAAGGGGGGGGGAGGGAGAGGGAAAAAAAAATAATGCCAAATGTTGAAAGCCCTTAAATAAAAACAGAAAGGGAGAGCTGTTCTGCAAGGCATGACCTTTGTTTTCCAGCAGGTGCTATTCACGTTCTGAGTTATTTCAGGGTGGATGGCAGGATGGAAATAGAAAAGGATGAAAACAGTAATGTGGGTGGAAACTGTATTCTGTGTTCACCTTGAAATCCAATCTTTGAATTTTCCAAGTGTCATTTAAATCAAAGCTTATGTTAATTATGGTGGAATAAACTACAGGCTTCTTATTTAAGGCACTTGGCTGGACTATGTCTTGAAGTCTCAAGCAGAAAAGAAACCATGTTGATGTGCCAAATGCATATTATTCTCTGTCTAGTGCCTTAGCAGTCCAACAGCATGTAATACTAAAACAAATTAATAGGAGTTTACCAATCTTTAGGAGGTAAAAATTGGGGGTTTAGCCAGAATTAGTTAATTTATGGTAAAAATCCAGATGAAAATAGCAAAAATTTGTTAGTTTAAGAGACTACAGAGACCAATGTTTAGATCCATTTGCTAATCCACATCAGACAGATAAATTTGTTGTCACTTGGATTTTACTGAAAACTAGCTGGTTTGCAATGAATATTCCTGTCTTCCCTCAGGGAGAGGATTGCTCCTACACTTGGAAAAGGGAAAGAGGGATTTTCTGTCTCTTCTCTCATATTTCCTCCATCCTGGAATACTGGTGCAGAATTGCCTTTGTCCCATGCTAGTCTTCGGAGCTCACTTTTACATAAGATATATGCATAGCAAGAAACAGTAAATAATGCCTAACTTTTAAACTCAAACATGGACACAGTTTTGGACCCAGAATGTTCACCAGAACTGCTGCTATTGCAGGGTGGTACTCCTGGATGTGGGAGGATTACAGATTGGCCCAAACTTCCTTAAATTAGCAGTGTTTGAGGGTTGGGATGTTATTTTGAGGAATATGTGAACTGATGCAGTTGTCTTTTTTTTTCAGACACTGAAAAGATGCTTGGAGGCATTCACAGCCCCACATCTACTGCCGGAAGACTTTGTTAACACTCAAAAGCAGCAGCCATCAGTTCAGTGGATCTTGTGGGATTAATCACCAAAGTGCTGAATGGGTAAGTGCATCCCCCCCACAGATCACTCGCCCCCACTCTCAGGATAGGTTCCCTTTCCTGCCTTCATATTCACTCAAATCTGTCATTATTTGTGAGGAAATATCTTGCAGTCTGTGTACATCCAGGAGTCTCAGATTCAAACTCAAATGCCTCTTGTTCCCTTCAGAGCTCTCTTCACCCCCAGCAGGTACCCTGCATTCGAGAAGCATTTCTGTGCTTTCCAGAAATGTGCCTGAAATGTCATGAGTGGGAAATTGTTCATTTAGCATGGCTTGGGAGACCAAGTAGATTCAAGACTTGCTCTGAGACCAGGGAAAAAACCCCACAAGGGACAGGAAATGCAAGACAGATCCAGGGGAGTGGGGGAAGGATAATCTACAGCTGAATGTCTGACAAAACTGTCCCGTTCATTTGATTAATCCATTATGAAGGCTGAGTTTCAGCAATTAGACACAGATGTTCCCTTCTGCAGCAAGTTAGAGACTTGTGGGTTTTTGACAGAGGTATGCCAAAAATTTGCCACGTTTTTAATCTTTGCAAATGAGAGCTTGTTTTAGTTCAATGTTGGTTGGTTTTTTTGGTTGGTTGGTTGGTGGTGGTTTGGTTTTTTTTAAATGATGCTTGATATATGCCCACACCAATTAGATCAATTATGAGCAGGGAGAAACAGATTACCAGTCCTGTTCATCTGCTATTCAATACTTCCCAGTCTGGCTAGGAGTCCCAAATATTTAAAACAGTTTTGTTGAACTGAAGCTCTAGCCAGCTGTGGTCAGACAGAAACCCCACATGCCTTCTGAATTAGGATAACTGGGGAACAGCATTTAGCAGGTTACAGGTTACTCAACGGCTTCTGGGCCAGAAACACAATAATTTCAGAACGTGCCAAGATGTTGCATTTTCCCTTTTCACACTACAAAGCCCACTCAGAAGCTCAAATCTAAGAACATTATGAAAAAAATGCCCCATTGTCATGCACTTACCTTCTCTGGTGCTGATATTTGGTCTTTCTAGAAATAAGTAGTTAATATTAACATAAGATTTGAGCTACATAACTAAGATACACCTATGTAAGGAGCCATAAGGTTTCTGCACCAGGAAACACAGGGCTAAGGAGTACAAGTAGGACTTTGTGTTAATACCCCATAGGTGATTCTGGCAGTGGTGCCTCAGTGGTAGAATGAATGCTCTGCTGCCCTCTGAAGTGTAGGTTTGCAACAAACCCATGTGCAATGCAGTTCTTAAGCACAAAGCTATGCTGGGTTGGAACAGATGTGGTCACAACTGACTGCAAGCTTTGCAAGCCTTTCTTCAGATACTAGCATCTTCTTCCTGAGGAGCACCATCTCAGAGAAAGACCAAGCCCTCGATATGTAGGGATGCAGCACAAAACCAGTATGAAGTCCTTCAAACTTGGATGCTATACACTGAAGAGTTCTTGAGAAGCAGGTAGCACTGATAAACAGCAGAGTCATCATGCAGGAAAGGTGGAAAATAACTGTTTTGGCCAGATGGGATCTTATTATAACGCCCAGCCAAGTATATGCACAGGAAAGAGTAGTTACCATCTGCATAATACAACCCTCAGCTCTGCTCTCCACTAGCACAGCACCTACCAAAGTAGCTCTGAAGCCTCTGCATTATTCCAGTACGAACATTGTCAGGGTATCAACACATTCTAAGGGCTTGCTACAAGAATAATTTAATTAGTGCCCTTTCTCTAATCACAATTACTGCCAAACAAAGCACCAGACTAGGGTTAGATCAGAAGCACACACACACAGAAGCAAGCTCTTCATTTTGACAGGACAGGACAAGTTCTTGTGGCACCTTACACCAAAGCCAGGAGCCTCTCCTGGCTTCTTCCACTTTGAGTGAAGCCACACTCAAAACCTGCAGGAGGTTCTTGCAAAAAGCCACAAATTGCAAATTGTGGCAGCCTTTAGCTGGCCCACAAATGCTCTTCAGTGATGGGTACCAGCCTCTATCTGAAATCCTTAGAAGCTGGCAGGATTCAGTTTCTCAAGCTTCTACTACCTTCAAGAGAGAAATGCTTCTGTCATGAGGTGATGCTGGGAGCCCAGAGGGAATGTGGGGAGGATGCTGTGACAGGCAGCTGGTAAGAGAAGGTGGTGTGGCCATGTGGTTTAGCTTGTAAAGACATAAGCCCTGCTGAAGGGTAGTGGAAACAAAGTGAAGCAAGGTCCTGGCTGGGAAAAGTCTCAGCCTGTTTGTGCACATAGTTTTTGCTAAAGCTCAAAAAGGTGAAGTAGTGATAAATGTTCTTCATACATCTTAATACTGGTTACGAGGAGCTGCTGTTTGTGGCATCCTGGAGGATGCTGTCTTGCTTGCATCCCAAAGATTGTTTATTTTAAAAGTGTATTTATTTCAAAGAAGAGGAAGGAGGACATCCTGTCTGGATGTTTGTCATTCCTCTGTGAGCAGCATCTCAGATTGTCTGGCTTGGGACCTGTCCAATATATATATTTTTTTTTCTTTTATAACATATTCACCCAAGAAATAGCAATTTCTTTTGGTGTGTACCCACAGTAAGAGCAAAAACCTCAGTAGATTAAACTGGAGACACATCACAGAGCCACTACATTTCCAAGACATCCTCATGGGCCAAGCCACACACTTAATAGAGATACCTAGTTGCAGGCTTGCAAGGAAATGATCTGCAAAAATCATAACCTGCTTTGACCTCATTAATGCCTTATGCACACCTCAGCCTCTGCTTATTTCTCACGTGTATTTCCAGTTTTGGGCAGACTTGAAAATGTCACTTTCATTTTTTTTTAGAAATGACAGAGAAGGAATAATCCATTATATTTCAAACTGATTGAGCATTTAAGGGGTGATGCATTTATTAGACTTTTCAGGAACAGACATGTATTATCTCCTTATCCAAGGTAAAGGGCTTTATGATCCTTGCTTGAGGAGTATACTAGGAAGATTTAATACTAGAGAATGAGTGAAGGTGAGGACAGAAGCTATTTATGCAGACCTTATACCTTTGAAAAAAAGCCCTACTCTGAAGTCAAAATATTTATATGAACCTGTGCTTTTGACTTCAAGATTCTTTTATGGTTTTGTCCCTTCCTGTAAAATAGCCCCACTATACAAATAATCATTTATGGATATATTTTTTTTAGAGTGGGAAAGAGAGAGCACCTCCCAAGCTCAATTTTTTTGTTTGTTTGTTTGCTTGCTTGCTTTCTCTTTTTTTCTTTTTGGCTTCACTTAAATCACAACATCCACTGGAGCTGCCTGGTGCTGGAACAGGACTGCAGGCAGTAAATGCAGTTCTATAGGAGCCTTATCTTGCCAGCCTACAGATGATTCAAGAACATCTACAGACACATTCAATCAGTTTCTGAACAGAGATGGTTGCAGTCTTATAATCCAAGCCTGTTCAGTCTGGATGGCTAAATTTAGCCATCTGAACTCACTGTAGTATCAGTGGGGTGAAAATCCAGCAAATTTAAGGATCCCTCACCCCTCCAAAATGAAAAACATCTCAAGTGCACACATGCACGCACATGTGTGTTTCTTTCAAAGACCTGGCAACTCTTTGAGGCTACCTCACCAGCTCCTTCACATTTTATTCTGCCCCAGGGACCTCTTTAAAAGTCTGGCTCCACCAACATCTTTGCAATTGCTGAAAACATGCAGGGTGAGGTATGGTATCCCAGCTACTTCCCCCTTCTTCCCTCCAAAAATAGGAGGTTCATTCTGAATTAAAGATCACTCGGACTCATGGGGATGTTTAAACAGAGCCAGGCATCTGGGATGACATATGAAGTGGTACAAACTTTCAGCCAAAGCAGAAAGAAAATGCTAAAACAAGGAGAAAAGCAAAGCGGTCATTCCACAATCCCAGTTTTAAGGAGGAAAACCAAAATATAGACAAGTCTTTGCTTGCTGACATGGCTGGATCTGTAAAACTACCAGAAATACAATTCTTGTGGTTCCCAGTGCAAGCCCCAAGTTCTCCTTTCACAGTATTTCCAAGTTAGGGAAGTCTGAGCTTTTTGGATGCTCATCAAAGAGAGGATCTGAGGAAAGACTATCCCAAGAGTAAGATACAAAACTCCAGTCTTTTGGTTTAAGAAGTGACCACATTTACTTCCTTAGCTGGCTAATCTAGAGATCAAAGCTGGTAGGACTTTTTCCAAGTGGAAGACAAAGTTAATTGGAGACTTCACCAAACTAGCACTCTACTAAATTTTGCGTTTTCAGCTCATCTTTCCACAATAGGTTTATTTTCTTTCACTAGCATAAACTAGATACAGAAGTTTTTCCTATTTTTCCACCTGGCAGTACAAGAATTTCTGAAAGTGCCTTGGAATCATAATTTTCCTCTATGCCTAATTGTCTTTACTGTTTGAAACATGAGGCCACAGCAAAAGGAGGTATTTCATTTTAAGGCATCTCTTCAGGTATCTCTGGGTACTTGAAAGTAGCAGACCTGGCAGAAGTAGATCAGGTCCTGGGATTGACAGTGTATAACAAAAATTGCTCACACTTTGCTTAATTATTAGAAGAGAGTTTTCCTTTTCTCCCTTTATCAGTCCTTAATCATATTTTTTTTCTCAGATTGATCTCCAAAAGAGTTCTCATCAATTGAGATCATCCAGTCTACTAAGGGGTCTCACCCCCCAACAAACCCATAAACCAGCACACACACTTTGTATTCTCATGTTGCTTCCTGAGCAAAGTTACATGGACAAGTGCTGAACAAGGTTCACTCTTGGGACTCTGAAACTGGGAAGAGCAACATTTGGTTTTAATCCTTTTACGGGATCAGAGTAGTTGTGCTCATGTTTTTAAACAGGGGTCTAATCTTTCATTAAGTGAGTGCAACCTGCTGCATTTAAGCAAAATCAAAACTGCTTTAACAGATGCTATGTTATTTCAGTAGTGGGTAGTAGCAGCAGTTCCACTACATGCAAATGATTATAGATGTGACACTTCCCTCTGCAAGTCCCAATTTCAGGAAAGAACCCAACATGTCTCGTATTCTTTCTTGGCACATATTAGACAGCTTCACTGGGCCATCTTCACACCTATTACAAAGTTTTCTATTGTTTTTAATGGTTTACAGGACATTTGAAGCATACAAATATTTAGGTAGGAAGGGGACTATGAAACCTTGTTGCTGTAGAAGACAAAGAAAACTAAAACATTGTAGAGGCGGGAAGCGGGGATGCAGTGCAGCATTTAGAACAAAGAATGTAAACTCTGAATGAGACTTGAGAATTTGGAGGCCCAAATATGTCTCAGTTTGTAGGCATGCTACTACTTTCTCTTATTCTTGCCATATGCAACTTTGCTGCAGCTGAGCCCTGAGCTCAAGCGTCACAACACAGTTGCTTGGAAAGCACTGCTTTATTCCACTGGAGAACAGACAACCTTCTCCACACTTTAGGGAAAAAAAAGCAAACAAAACAAAAACCAACAATCAGGGAGGATGTAATGTTTGCACACACTTAGAGAAAGGCAAGCAGGCTCTGTCGGGATGGAAAGTGGCTGGCAGGGCTGAGGATATCCTCACCTGCTCTGGGTCTCTGAGGCCAGCTCCTGCTGCCTGCCTGCAGATGCAGTGTTTCCTACAGCAGCTTGCCAAACTGTTAGGCAGGCCATTGCCACAACAAATCTCTGTGAATCAAAGCAGCTGCAGAAGAAGTGGCAGGAGAAGGTCAGCGATCTCATTAGAGCCAGGAGGCCCAGGCCCCCCAGCCACAGCGAGATCCCAGCTTCACAGCTGCAGTGTATTTTGATACCTGGCCTCAAGCAGATTGCATAACTGCACCATGAGGTCACCATCCCTCCTCCTTGATCCTCTGAGAACAGGAGGTGGGGAAAAAGAAAATCACAAAATAACAAACATGAGCACTCCAACAACCACCAGGCACAGCTACACACTCCAGTTTCTGTGGAGAACAACAGAGCTCCTCATTTAACTCCAGAGATGCAATGCCTTTTGCTCCTTACAAAAAAAAAAAAAAAAAAAAAAGCACTTGTTCCCAGAGACACAAACAGGGGCTGTTTTCAGAACAATCACTCATGGAACAGCAAAGCTTTCCATAGTATGATCAGCAGTATATGTAGCCTAGCATATATTGCAACTTGACATTTTCTACTTGCCTTGGGAGTAACCAGAGGAAAGGAAGCCTAATGCACTGCTGCTTTTGGGAGGTTCAGGAGAGAAGCAAAGCCAGTTAATCCTTACTAAGCCAGAGATGCCAACATGCACTGTAGGGAAAATTTTCTGTAGTACCCACAGATATTTTGAGTACCTGATGCAAGTAGTACCTACATGAGAGCATGAATGAAGATCACCCAGCTCTGAGTACAGGGCTTTGCTGGAAACTTTGTCTTGCCTCTCTGCAGACAATGGCCAGGTGTGTTACTTGCAAGGGGAAATTCAGAGCAGGAGTTGGAGGTGATCTTAACAGCCCTCTCAAATAATATCTCCCTGTCTCAGAGAAGGTGGGACTTTTTAGAAGACTTATGAGCTAACTCAGCTACCTCGAGGTTCATAACTGAAATATCAGTATGTAGAAAAGATAAAACCATTCTTGCTCTTTCTCCCTATATCATAAATAAGCAGAAGTCTTAGTTCTCCCCTTTCAGTTCTTCAATTAAGATTGAGTTGGATTAACCTACAAGACATCTTGCAAGTTACAGCTATGTGAGTCTGGCTTAGCAGAGTTCTCTTTCCTTATCCTGTTCTTTCTTTGATTTAGATTTCTGAGATTATAAATTCTTATGATAGATAATTTTTCTTTGGACTTGGCAGTAGCCTGGTAGTTTATGGGTACATTTGTCATTTGCTACTTAACAGTTTCCCAAGTTGAAGTTATCACAACAGGGGTAACCTTGGCATTGTCTGATTACTCAGTAATTTGTTGTATGCCAAGGTGAAGACATACTCATGAAGTGGGTAAAATATTGGCAGGAGTGCACAACATGGATAGAAATGCTCTGGAAGAGACCTAGGCCAAGGCATAGGACATTTCCATTTTTCTTTTCTTTCATTTCATTGATACACTTACATCCAGGTGCTTTTACTAGAAACTAGGTGCCAGGTCTTATTCTGAACTCTTCTTCATCCTTCACTGCAGCCCCACATTGCAATATTAATTTCCTTCTTCTCATCTCGGTCTGAAAGGGACAAAAGCCAGACTATGAAATGATTTGAAAAAAGTATTTAAAAATATGCAAATCCAGTGCTTGGAAAGACCCACTTGACTAGGCAGAGTTCCCCTGGGGACTATAACTACTCATAAAATAGAACTATTTTAAGCAGAAACCTGTCATTAGTATCTCATAAAAATATCATGTTGTTCCTGCAACAAATGCAAGCAAGACATGTCATTATGAGAGCAGTCTGAACATTGGTTTTCACCTTTCATGCCAAGATTAGCCTTTATGGCTAAGGAAGAACACAACGTATCTGAGATAACATCCACCAGGGAGTGCTGGAATTTACTTCGACAACCAGCTTTTTCTTGTGGACTTTTCAGACAAATCCTTGCAGGGAGGAGAAAAAAAAAAAAAAAAAAGAGCTAACTTGTGACTGGACACTCAAGAGACTAATAGAGATTCTCCATCAAAGATGCAAGATGCCATATCAAATAAGATGTTACATCTATACAAAGCTGCTATCCCTGATCTAGTTTTTGTTTTGTTGGTGGTTTTTTTTTTTTCCAGGGAATACCCTCATTCAAACATACAAAAAATGTAAAGCTTTAGAAAGAGAAACAAAGGCATCATTTAGAGTGCCTCCTCAGGCACATAATCGTGAATATGATGGGACCATCGTAAATAAAAGTAAGGCAGTGTAATGAAGAGTTCAAGATGCCATGGCCATTTGCTTCAGGGTTTTAATAGGTCAGCATAGGTCTTTTTTCTACTAGAGGAAATTCTCATTAACAAAGTGTACACAACACACCATAGAAAAAATTAACAGTAAACGATAGGGTTAGTGGGAACTCACAGGAGTGATGAGGGAGTTTCCAGAAGATCAATCTGGTTTTCATTTTCTATAAATTGAACAGGCCAGAGCAGCTCAAATTAAAGAGTAGAACACATGGTCAGATTATTTGAACTGCTTGGTAACCAGATGAAATATGTAACAAAACAAAAGCAATAGCACTGCAGTAAAAGTTTGCTTGTAGATTTTGGTGTAAGAGACTGAGCTCTATGTTCCTAGGAATCTGTGTGTTCCTAAATGAACATTATATATACAACCTCCCAAATATATGGAGGAGATTTAAATAATTAAATCCATGTGCACCTTATGTGCCAAAAAATGCTTTGCTTTGAAAGTACAAGATTCAGAAAAAAAGGGGAACTAAAAGGCATTCCTATGCAAATTTTGCTAGTAGGAAATAAAATTTGACTTCCCAGGAAATAAATGTTAATCTTTAAAAGCAAACAAAAATCACACATATACATGTAAATTGGTTTTGCAAAAAAGAAAAAAAGAAAAAAAAAAAAAAAACCAAGCCACCCAAAACAAAGCAACAAGCTGTTTGGGCTTGGATTCCCAGCTGCATGACCCTATTGTTTCATCCAGACACTTCAAATATTTCACTTATTGGAATTCTATTGTACAACCATGTGGAGAAGGAAACATTCCACATGTGAAAGCCAAAACCTGACAATACGGGGTATTGCTGCATTTTTTATTGCAACACTCTGGGAACCGGGTCGGTGTTCGTTCCACTGTCACTAGCAGGTGAGAGGGCTTATACAGAAGACATGAACAGTGATCCTTACAGAGCAAAGAAAGAAGAAAACCCTTTCATGCAATATTTTTAACTAGGCTTCTAAATGAGCCATTGCTAGAGCTGAGGATGGCCATTCAGAGGTCTGTTATGGTCTGAACGCACATCCTTATTTTTGAATGATATATAAACAGCAGCGCTTTTCCCCACCTCCTTTTTCCAGAATTAGTCTCCTCTTGTGCACTCTGCAAAGGGATATTTCCAAGACTCCGCCTTTGCCAGAATTTCAGAGAGCAGGATGCTTGTAAATTTTACTTTTACTGCCTACACATAAGGAGAGACCATGAGGGCACAGCAGGGAGGGTGTGGGAGAAAGCAGAAAAAAAGTATCACAGATACTGCAGCCAGAGTTAAAACTAAGCACTGGGTTTGTTGTTACAGGGTCCCAACCAGTGAGCAGTTTATTTTTCCAAATAAACCTGCTTTGCAGACATCCTTTCTTCTTCCCCATTCAAGTTTCAACCAGGAAACCTGGAATAAGTTATTGTTGATTTTAGAGGCAAATCAAAGTGTTCAGCCTGCTAAGCTTGCATTTAAAGTTAGTCTTGATGAGCAACTCCTTAGAGCCCTTGTATTCAAATGGTGAGGTCTTGGATTCACCTGAACTGCCCACCCATGCAGATCTATATTACAGATAGGAGGACAAGACAATGGGCATCTTCAGCCTCAAGCCTCAGTTCTAACACTAATGCCTCCACATTTTAAGTTAAAAAAACCCCAAAACCAACAAACAAAACCCAAACAAAAAAACCTCAAGCCTTTAATAAAAGCTTAAACAGTCATTCCAAACAGTGGAATATGTAATAACCAAGCCCAGGAGAGGGTTGGATTTAGATGGAACAAGTGGACTAGATCTCTCGTTGCTAATCCCAAGTTAAGTACAATATAGAGCAGGCACACCTTTTTGGAAAAGCTGAGCAACAAGCTTTCTGGTATTTGGATCAGATTGGGCTTTCAGAAGCATTTCATCCCAGATGTCCTGTGTTCAGGAAGCTGTCCTTAGTGGCATCCTTGGCACTTGACCCTTGCTACAGTCCTGCTATTCCTTAACAGAATAATGAAACACAAACACTACAGAAATTGATCAGTAAGAGGTCAATGAGTTTCCAAAAGTCCCTTCTTCAGACCTGACAGTTCTGAATGGAGGCTTGTACCAGCCCATTTTGTTTAACTGGTTTGATGTTGCAACCTGGCTGCTAATATAAAGAAATGAGAAGAATAAAATACTGGATGAAAATGAGATAGCGCAGCAGGTTATAGCTTGCATGTGGCAAATTCGCTTTTGTTTTGCCACTTTGAACACCACCCACTCCTGCTTTATATTGAAGCATAATGGTGCTGCCTGTACTCCTCCAGGACCAAGGATTTCACATAATTTAATAGTTTCTGTAATTAGATATTTGTGAAATGCTGAAATCCTCTGATGAAAGGTGCTGTAAAAGTATTACCAACTCCTCTGCCATGAAAGGACTCCACCCAAACCCAAATACAGATGTTGTACTCAATGTACATCATTACTAATCCAAGCCAGCAGTACTTATGGCCTGGTTTAAATCTTCCTGAAGTCCCAGATGACTTCTGTGAGCTCCAGCAGGGCCCCGAGAATTCTAAAAAGGAAATATAGGCAAATTAGCCTTCCTCCTCTCAAAATTGAAACCTCCCTTTCATTGGCAATGGCATGAATGAGAATATTCAAAATGAACCATGAGGCCATTTGCTGCTGAGAGCTGGTAGAAGGAATTGTAATGTTCTTACATTGAGTTAGAGATGTAAGGCTGCCATTCAGGCTTTTCCTCCCTACTGTATGATTGTTCCACATACCAATGCAAGACCCTACAGTGCCCTGTCCCTGGTCCACCCTCCTCCTGCCAAGGATTTGTACAAGTAGAAGAGGATTATTCTTCTATTTAGTACTTCCCATTCCCAAGAAAGTGTCTAATCACCAAGTTGAATATTTACTATTTATTTATAGAGATATCAGTGCATAGAATGACCTTGTAACAGTAATAGTGTGTAATGGGAAGAGTTGCTATATCAGACTCAGGCTAGCTATAACCTTGCTGGGTAGCCAATCTCTGGTACAAAACATGCCACAAGTTGCTTTTTTTAAGAAAGGGAAGGAAGGAGAAAGAAACGTGATCATTCTGCCACTATTCCTGGTGTGTCATGAAAAGAAGCAGATGAGTAAAATAGCAATTGTTTGTTGGTTACCACAGGAAAGTTTGTTTGTTGTGTCTTTTTAGACCAGTACAACAGGACTGTTTGCTACAATATAGATAGTAAAGAAACAAAAATTAATGCAGTGTTTTCATCCCAAGGATGATTGGCATCTCTAGTGGTACTGCAGTCTTTTAGCTCCTGCATAAAGATTATCCACATAGTTCCAGAAATCTTTGGCCACTAGCTTACTTGTCTTACCTTGGCTGCTGCTTCCAGTGCTGGCCTTGGCAAATGAGAGAATTATGGTTCAGCTCTACAAAGAGAGAGTCCCATGTGCTGTGCAGGACTTGAGGCCAGCCTCATCCATCTTCTCAGCTTTCAGCTTCTTCAGCGCTTCAGTAATTAGAATTATCAGGACTAAAACACTGTGGACATTATTGCTGCTTAGCGTGAAGCTAACAAGAGAGTGCCAGATTTACAACATTCTGGCCAGACAGAGAATTAAAAAAAGTTACAAATCATTGCCCAGTTCCAGGGATACGTACTCGAGGATCTTATTTTGCCAGAGACTCCATGTGAACTTTAGCCTCTATGAGAAATCAGCCTGCTTTTTTCTAATTGAAATACCAGTCAAACCAGTGGCAGGATGCAAACTAACACGCATGAAAAATAAAGGTTCAATGACCCAAATCAATTATGTTTTAAGGGCACTGCTCTGGACTCAGTAGGAAATATTTTAAACAGGAAAAAGAACTAAATAGGATCATTCATTGAACTGACCTGGAAATGAGATAGAAATTTGGTAAATAAGAAGTTCAATGCAAGCCAGTTTTATATACCAACTGTAGTGAATTAAAAAAACCCCACAAAACAAAAAACCAACAACCAAAAACAACCAAGCCCAGATGTTTCTTAGACTCAAATAATGTTTCAGACCTCTGGATACTAAACTGAACAGTGCAATAAACCAAAACAATTCTCATGTCTTCATTGAGCACAGGCAGTGTAACACAGTTTACTTCCAGACATAAAAACCAGCAATTTATACAAATCCTGAAACTGCATCTTTATTAGAATACAGCAATCTGCAGGTCTTCTCTATGAAACAAAAATAACTTAAAGCAAAAATGACTTACATAGATCAGAAACAGCTACTGTGGTGTGGCTGAATTTTTAAAGCACATACACACAAGCTAGGGAGAAATATCTCTACTATTTCAGAATATATTAATACAGCTGCTCCCCAAACTGGCTGAACTTCCAAACTCTCTGCACAATAAATATCTGCCAAGGTACATTGTAAACACAATAGGATGTAGCTATGGCAATTAATCAAGATATAAGGAAAATGGGAAAGACTTATAATTACTCCTAAAACACAAAGTACTTTCACAGACAGCGAAGAGATTAATAGATATTAAGATAATTGCCAACAAAACTTCCAGATTCTTTGAATATCCCTTATTTGTCTTGACTGGCTTTGTTTCTTGAGGCAGAAAAACAGTCTGCTGTTCATATACAGTACAGTGACCCATAAAGCAAAAGCTACCTGGACCTAAAAGTCCCATTGAATTGTTACGAAAATAACCCCCCACACCTGGCAGGGTCTGGGATTGGAACCAGACCTGCAGTACATCTGGTAAAGAACAGGGCTTCTGCTAGCAGACACCAGCTGTTTGAGGGACATACTTTTCCAGTCCACCAGTTGTCTGAAAAGACTTGGTAAAAGTTACATATTTTGCCTCCATTTTTCTTAAGGCAGAGGTTGACCACTAATAGACCTATTGTGTGTCAATTTAAAACATTTGAGAATTTCCATATCCTCCCGCCTCCCCAATCAGAAGTGCATATTTTGCTGCTCCAGTTGCATAATTTACTGATTCAGCTGCATGCTTGATTGATCTGGCAGGAGACTAGTACAGTAGTTGAGATTCTGGATACATTGCCAATTGTGCAGCGTGCTTTGTTGATCAGGGCTGTAGAATTTAATAGCTGAAATTTCATACACTTTACTAATCAGGCCACATTCTTTGCTAATTGAGGTGCATATTTTAGTAGTGATTTTTTTTTTTTTTTTTTTTAATCCTTCACTGATCTTGGGAAGGATCCTGCTCTCTTTGAAACCAGCGGGACTTTTGCCATAGTCCTCACTGGGAGTGGGACTAAGACTTTCTCTAGCAGGTCTAGGATCACTAAGATATCTTCTCTTAAAAGGAACAAGAAAGGCTTGGCTTTTTTTCTTTAAGCCAGCAAGTGAACAGAAGAATACCAGATGAAAAATAGCACTGGCATAGAGACCTCCTCTGTAGGGATTTGATTAAACAGATAATATTTTATGGACATACCCAGACATAATTTTGACTATGTTACTCTTTCATCAGGCATACATTCTTCCTTCAGGATAAACAACCCACTTAGCTGCACATCATGTCCCATCTGATACAGACACGCAGGAGGAAACATCATACACCTTATCTTAAAATACGCTTTCATTTGATCTAACTCCTATTTTTATATTGCTGTAGTATTCAGTGAAGGATTCCAGAGAGAATTCTACTTTGCCACAAAACATGTTTCAGACACCCACGCTACCTCACAGCATCCCAAAGTTCCTCAATTCTGAGTGGTAAAGACCACCTTCCTGGATGAAAAGAACAATTCAGGTTCCTACAGCTCATGCAGATTTTTTCCCTTGCCAAGGAAGTTTCTGTCATGTTTTTGTATTGTTAACTCTAAGCCAGAAGACAATTCCTTTTTCATAAATCTTTGAATACCTTTTTTCATCTGTTAAATTGAACTACATTTGAACCACCAACTTAGAGTGGGATGTGTATTTTTTTTACTAGCATAGCAGCACTATCAGAATGTAGCCAAAAAAAGATAAAAATAAGAAAGCCTACACAGCATAGTGTGGTCCTTGATTAGTGAATAGCAAGTGCAACTTAAAAAAAATACCAAAAACAAGGAGCAAGAGATGCACGTGCACATCTGTTTGCACACACAGATTTCAGTGTCACATTGAGGAAGATAAGCAATAGAAAATGCTTAAGTTTCATGCTGCAAAAGAAATTGTCTAGTATATTAAGAGACTACAGACAATGTGATCAAAAGAATAATTGACACAGCAAGAAGTCAAGTCTGGGAAAATATTCAGGAGACTAGCTTCATCACTAAGGAGGCAGTTTCTTTTCTATAGTGGTGTTGGTCAATACTTTAATTCAGATACTGCCTGATGGGAAATCAAATAGTCCTTATTTCAAAGTTAGAGACCAGCAGAAGTTGGCTAGGAAACATAGAAAAAAAAAGAAAAATCAAGCAAAAATAATACAGCTTGCTGATGCATTCAGTGTCCCACCAGTGCCACTCAAACACAAAGGCACACAGCACAGCTAATCTTTGTCCATCTTGTGATTGCATGGGCAATGTTAGAACAAAACTAGCATAGGATGAATGTAATAACTTAGGGCAGCAAGCGAGTTATGCAGTTTAATAAGAGAACTATTCAGATGGATGAGGGTAAATCTGAAGGCTCTGCAATGCAATTCTGAATTAAAAGAAAAACAAAAGGCAAAACTCCACAACCATACAACTCAATAGATTCAAGTGTGCACCTCTGTGAAGTCAGTACTTCAGTGCCAGAAATGTGACTTAATTAAGAACTTCTTACTGTAGCTATCTTCACTAGGATACCAGAGTGAGATAAAACATCTTAATTTCAACCACAAAGTCATTGCTGTGTTCATATGTGTTGTGCCAGGGAGTTGGTGTATCAAGCAGAATTACAATGCTGTTTTTCACCAGGGAAAGCAACCCCCCACCTTTTTTCTTTATATGTATATATACATAACAAAAGACATAAATGTATGGAATATTATTTTCTTTTACTGTAGTGGCTCATGTTGTATAGACCTGATAATCTCAGAAGTGTCAAATCTTGTTCTATCAGGGTCTGCAGAAAAAGTCCCCCAAGACTGCTTATCCTTCCCAAAGTACACAATGACTGTTTGCTCTGCAGCTGCTCCTAGCTGTGGGGTACTCTGTGCATCCTCACTGCTCTGGTTCCTTTGGTGCCTACCCCAGTGGCTTCCACCCTATGCCAAGACCCCTGCCCTGACAGCTGTAGCTGTCGTTTGCACTGTTTACCTGTTCTCCGTACTGCAGACGAGGTGCACATGACTAGAGAGCATGGGGACAGTAATACAGCACAAGGTGGTTGAATTGATTTGGACTCCTTATGCCAGGTTACCTCTTTTTAGGGTTGCCTTTGGGCAAGCATTCTGATTTTTGCTGGACATGCTGTTCTATCGATTTCCACGGGGCTTGCACTGATCTCGGGTCTGGCTGTCTCGAGTCGGAGAGGGTGATCCAGACTCCCGCAGCATCGTGATTCTCGGTGCCTTTTGGACTCCGAGGCGAGTCACCAGCCTAAAGAGTCGCACGCAAACCCCGCCGCCCGGTGGGCAGCGGCCGAGGGGAGCCCGCGGTCCAGGGCAAAGGGGCAGCGCAACCGCCCCAGCCCCGCTGCATCCCTCCTTCCTCCCGGGAGCACCGCTGCATCCATCCCTCGTCCCGGGACGCCCGATACCTCCCCTCCTCTCTGTGGATCTCCCTCCCCGGTGGACGCTGAGCCCCGGGGCATCCCGTCCCCGTCGGGTCCGCCGCTGCCCGCGCTGGGAGCCGGCCGGCGGGGGCGGGCAGGGCCGCCCGGTGCCGGCGGGGGTTACCTTGCCTCCCGCCCCGCCGAGGCAGAGCGCCGTGGCCGCCGCCAGGACGAGCCCCGCGCCGGGGAAGCTCCGGACCATGGCGCGGGGCGCTGCGCCGAGCCGAGCGGTGCTGAGCCGAGCCGAGCCGAGCGGAGCTCCGCGCTGTCGAGCCGAGCCGTGCCGTACCGAGCCGTGCCCCGAGCGGGCGCCGCTGACAGCGACCCCCCGAGCCCGGCCTCCCCGCCCCTCTCGCCCCCTCCCCCGGCCGCTCCCGGCCCCTGCCCTCCCCCGGGGGGTCACCTGCGGCGCGGAGCTCGGCGGGGAGCGGAGTGTGCCGGGTGACCGTGGGGCTACCCGGGCTGGAGGGGAGGGGATTGCCTGACCCGAGCACCCCCGATTCGAGCACTCCCGCTGCAAGCGGGGTCAAAGCAGGGTGCCTAGAACTGTATCCTCTGCGGGCTTGGGAACTCCTGTGGAAAAAAAAAAGTTTCTCCTGCCTCGCGGTGGAGGGGCTGGTGTCCGGCACTAGCGAGCAGAGCAGCTGCAGCCCCGGGAACCGTAGCCGACCGGGGCTCCGGTCTCCTACCAGACCCTGGTGCCCAGTCAGGGGAGTAAATTATCAGAGGAATGACAAATAGGAAAATTCCTTCTTCCCAAGGAGGAAATGTCACCCCATCTTTATGGGAGCACGGAGCAAAAGACAGGGAAGGAACACCGCTGGGCATCCTGGGGAGCCCAGAGAGAAGGAGCTGCACAGAAACTAGTGGTCGGGGTACAGCAGCCATATAACCTTCCTGGAAATCATGGGAGGGCAAAGGACATTCCTCCTTTCTGAGGCAGCTGAGGTTTTCAAGATTAGACCCCCCTCCTGTAGCCTATCCAGTCAACCCCACAACCTGAGATGAGTGTCTGACAGCACCCAGCAAACAAAAACTATTCTGTCCTTGCAGAATGTATCTGGAGGCAAAGATACATTGGCAGCTGCAGTTAATTCTTCTACTCTGTAGGAAAAATTGCAATAATCTATTTTAAAAGTGTTTGACAAAATACTGTGGTTTTTAAACTTGGAGCTGATTTTTTTTATAGCTTGGTTAACCCCTCAGTAAGCAGCACAAGGATCACTCAGATCCAGCTCTAACTGTGTGGCACGGGAGGGGAATCTGTCAAGCTGCAGGTTGTTCCAGGGCTTCTTACACTTTTCCCAAAACATTCTTGTGCTGTCCACTACTGGAAAAGGGACAATAGACTAGCCAGGCTGTTGGGCTGCACTAGCTTACCAGTTCCTGAATTCCTCTTTCTCAAAGAGCAGAGATTAACCTGGTTTTCAGAGGACAATGTAATCAATGGGGAAAAAAACCCAAAAAACAAACAAACCAAAACCCCAAAACCTGGATAATACCTTCAGCTGATGTCCAGGTGGGTTCATATAATAAGCATGAAGCTGGAGGATTGGTGTTGAAGAAAACTTTTTTTTTTTTCATAATGCATGAATGTACTTTGCATTTGACTTTCCATATGGTCATTTCATTGTATAAATCAGAGGTCTTGCACTTACACTTTGTAATGAAAGTGGGAGAGGTTGGGCACAGGCACCGAGGCAGGAGTCTGGTGTTGAATGCACACTGATGCTGAGCTCATGTGTAATCCAGGGCTATTCATCTACTCCATAGGATTGGTGTCTTGTCTAAAGAAAATAATCCCTGACTCCCATGTAATCCTTGCCATGCTTGTGAGGTGAAGCTTCCTGTTACCCCTTACTGCACGGACTGAGGACACATAGAAAATGTATCAACACAATGAGCCCAAGGCTGAGAGGGTGTCAGGCACAGGACTTGGACTGCTCACTGCCCTCTCAGACCATGCTGCATCCCTAGGAATTTTGCATTTGCTAATGTAGAAGTGGCCCTGTAAAGCAGAAGGGCACATATGGAATATCTTTATAGCTTAATTGGGTTGTTTATACTTGCACAGAAGTCAGAAGATGCAAATAATTCTTTGCCAATTCTTATTTCACGCTTCTCTTTTCAGGGCAAATTCTGGGTAAATGGTGCTCCTAGGCTATGACCTTGTCAGTTATTTACTGCAATTGCTTATGTTCAAATTTACATTTTGTTCCTCCTGGGTAATATTTTTTTGAGATACCTGTCAGCTGAAAAAGCATATATAACAACATATCTATTCTGAGTACACATAACCCAGGACACTAGGCATCTCTGGCAGGAGGGTTTTTTGAGAGGGAAGGGATTTTTCCAAGCAGAACACTTCTGCCTGAAGGGCAGTCTGGTCTCTGTAGCATAGTGATGCAGTGCATTGCTTTTCTTAACACTCACAACTAAATCTCAGGGCGATGTCACCATAAATGTATGTTAAGCTTTGAAAAATCCCTGAAAAAAGAAATCTACTTCTTTTCCACATGAGGCTCAGTGTGGCAGAAGTAAATACAGAGATTCCATCTGCTGTTTCCTTATGTTAATGGACAGTTATTGAGGACAAAAGTCAAGGACTAGCTGGAAGAGAAGGGTATTCAAAAAGTGATTTTTTTCTTCACTTGGACAGGACTGGAATAATAATATAAAAAATATCTAAATGAAAAAGGGAGCATGCCCAAGTCTAGCAATGCAGCTCTCTTTTTAAGGATCTTACATCCCTGTTATTTGGATTCCTTTCCAGGGGTCATCTGAGTGCAAGGCACCCATAATCCTTTCGAGGCAAAGAGGCTGCTGTGTGGGCTATACTGCTGTTCCAAACTGTAGACCTTGAGTGTGTAGCACAGACATCAGTGTATGCTGATTTCTCATGTCTGTGTTTGTTTTTTGGCCCATTTGTTTCTGTAAATGGCCCAAATATTTATGTAAATGTGTTTGTCCCCTTGTCTCAGCAACCCTCTGCTAGCAGGACCTGTCCCACACACACTATGTCTTAGCAATGACTTAGCATCTAGAATTAGATATCAAACTTAGTCTGCTTGTAAGTATTTTCAGCTCAGATTGGTGACCCTCCCAAACCACAGATTTTATGAAGATTATGTTTTGTATTTATGAGTTCCCTTTCTGAGCAGACAGTGGGACTTTGTACAGGCATGGATAACTTCCCACACTAGACAGCATGGAGGGCTATGTCCAAAAGGTGTCTAACTGCTCCCTGAAGGCAACAGCCATGAATCCAGGCTTCTAAGTGGTGCACTGAGCCTGCAAGTAGGGCTTCTAATGCCCATCCCAGGAACCACCTAGCTTGTGAGGACAGGGTAAAAGGGATTTTGCTTCTTGCTCACACTTGCACATCCCTGAACAGGCAAGGCTGCTGTTGGCTCTCCTGCTGTTGTTGAGACATCTTTAAGAAAGTAAATGTTCTCTTCTCTGCATTGGGCTCCCTGCTGAAAAAAAAACCAGTCAATGTTTCCATGCTTTTAGTGAGTCCTTCCAAGAACTGGTCCATGTCACCTACTGACTTGTGCCATTTTGAGGGCTGTTGAAATGCTGAAGCAAGCAGTACATTTTTATGGAACAGTGATATTTATGAAGTTAATGAGTAGGACTTGTGTGTGTAATGGCAGCACTTTCTTAACCAGTAGCTCTAAGCAGGGAAAGTAATTTCCAGGAAAAAGAAAAAAAAAGGAAAAAAAAGAAATAGAAACTTACTGCTTCCAGGCTGGCAGCAAACGTAATTTATTGTGGTAAAGCTAAGTTTAAAACCACTGAAAACAAGTATTTTCCATCCACACTCTCTCACACACACTGATACATGGAAAGAGAACTTTCTGAATTAATTTCCCTAAATATGTAAGGCATCTCAATACCAAAACTAACCCTCCTCACCCAGGGACACTCTAGTGGAACAGAAATGAATGCAGCTCTTTACAGTTTCTGTTTTTCAAAACAGCTGGTGTGAGCAAATGGAATCCAGCTTTAAACAGGAGAAGGACATTGGCAAGATCCTTTCAGTAACAAGGCCTTAAATCTTACTTTATTCTTTGTATACAAGAGTTCTCATCTGCAAACCTTCTGGTTACACAACATGGCTTTTTATGCTTTTCCAGCCTTCTCTTATGTGGAGTTGAGGCTGATTAAATCCATTCTGAGCCACGTTGTTATAGCAGGCACGCCACAGTTACATCTGAGCATCTCTATGTTTATAGAAATGACTCAGGAAAGTAACACTTCAAATAGTTATCTATGCTAAAACAGACATGCTAAAAATTGCCTAGGCAAAATGCTGTAAAAACGTTTCACATATATAAATAAAGTTTATAAGTAAAAAAAAATATTACATCAATCTTTAACAAACCCCATTTCTGAAGAGGTGAATTTTAGTTTCATCGTCTGTATTTAATACAATATTATTTTTTCCTCAGTAACTGTGAGAGAAGAGCAGGATGCCTGAGCTGGATTGCTGTCTGCCAGTAATAAGTTATTTATAAGTGGTTAGCACAGGTTTCTTTTTTAATGAAGCTTTTGCAGACTGAGTGACACCAAATAATAGAAATATGTATGGAGAAAAACATGCAATAAGGACAGGGAAATGGAATATAGTGTTGTCAGTGGTTAGCAAGCAAGATCTCTGCTAAGGAAATATTTAGAAGAACGTTTTTAGTTGTAATTGCAACTGGAAAGTACTGCACATGGGCTTTGTGCTGTGCAGAGAGTGCCACCCTCTGCTTCTGCAGAGTATGGAGCCTTTCTCTCCTATCTGACTCTTCCTCTTTCGCTAGTGCAATTCTCACACACACAGAGTGAGTTACAAAAACACCCTGCTGGACAGGTAGCTCTGCAATTGCTCTGTCAATCCCTGATAGTTTTGTTAGCTCAGCTCTTTATTTTGGCATTTTTATTTTGGTCAGAGCAAAGATGAATAAATTTGTCTTTCCCTTTTAGGGGCAAGGCCCTGTGGGTTCCTGAAAAAGACAGTTCCTATTAAGGTCTAAGAGAGCTTACTTGGAGAGAAGGCAGCATGACAGCTCCTGCACGCAGCCTAGTTGCAGGGTCAAAGAATGCTGTGGCTGGCTGTGGTTAAAATGACTCATTCTGGTACCTTCTGATTTTTATATTGGAAGAATAAAAGAGTCTTCAGCAAGAGGAACTTGGATAGACTTTGGGATAAGCCGTGGGCTCTTTCTCTGCAGGAGACAGAGACTGCAGTTTACACAAACAAGTCTCCTGCAAATTTACAGGAATCCTTGTGCTTAAAGGCCTCATTTGTTAGCATTTGACGTTTTTTCTGGCTTTTTAAACATCTGCCACGACATTCCCCTGTGGTGCTAAAACTTATGTTACTGATGATGGGTATCTTTCAGTATGAAATCTTCTTTACCACTTGGGCAGCCTGTTTAATCCTGCTGCAGCTGTGTGCCATGCTTGGGTGGTGGTCTCTCACTGGGGACTTGGTGCCATGTGGCAGGCTAATAAGTCAAAAAGAGATACTTTGGAGCTTTACCCAATGCAATAAATTGTCCTAGAGAGATGTGATTAAAGTCAAGAGTCAAACATAGACAAATAGTCCCAACTGAACATAAATGACTTAATAGTTCTTAGAGTTCTCTGTGTGAGGCAAAACTCAAAGTTTTTTCATTCTTATAAGAAAATCAAAGCAACAGATTGAATGAAATTAGACATTCAAGTCACCACATTGTCCTTGACATCTTCTGTGGAAGAGTATCCATCAAAGGTAACTACTAAAGAATTTGAAACATTAATTCACACAAATGAGTTCTCAGAATTTTTCTCTCAAATCTCAGCAAAAGCTTATTCTATTAACTCAGCTCTCCTTCATGCATAGAAACCCCACATATAGTTAGTTCACCAGCTCAATGCCAAACGTGTATCCAGCCAAAAAGATCAAACTTTGACTGGGGTACTGAGCCACAGCCTGAGATCACTCACTTGTTCTGGCATCTGGCACCAGCAGAATCTGAATATACTTCCTCCAGATGCTTCTGCAGACCCCTTTCTGAGACGGTGTTTGTGAATTTGTGGACAGTAAAAGATGATTCATTCAGTAGAGTCTCTAAGAAGATTTTGCTTGAGGCACTCACTATGCAGTCCTTGATCAAGCTCATTCAGTCCCTCTCTCTGATCATCAAGCCTCCCTCAGATACATACATTTGCACTTGAAAATAATCCTCTTCCTGAATTAGTTTGTAATGTTCTTTTCCAAATCGTGCCTTCAGGGCTACCTCTGTGCAGGAAAACACCCAGTTACTGTCATCAGTGATGTGCCTGGAGCTTGGTTAACAGGTTTGCAATTTTCACAGTTCAGACTCACTGATGGTTTGTGTTTAACTATCCTCCTGACTTGTCAAATAGCCTCACGTCTTCCTAGAGGAACAGCCCAGTGGGTTCATGTTCATATTAAAGATAAATTGGACAGGCTGATAGAAGAGGAATACTTTGAAAACTAGACAAAGCATGATTATATGGCTATCCTGTATTTCAGATGACTAAATTATTTTAGAAGGCATTTTCATTATGAAAATGCAAACGTTGAGAGTTTTCTGAATGGGGCATGGTGGAGGAATGGAGATGGACAGGGACGTTACAGAGAGATGCCTTGTTTTCCACGCTCATTTACCAAGCATCATTCCAGCCCGTGTGGAGACTAGCAGGTTTAGGAGCAACATCTACCCAACCAATAAACTCTCCATCAACCCCTAATAATCCCAGTGTAATGAGATATGCTGCTATACTAATGGAAAAAAAAAACAACTTAACAAAACGGCAAAACCCATCAATGTGAGGTGTAGGAGGAAATAGTTGTGTGAACACTACACTGATGCACCAGTTCCAGTACCCCAGAGAATTTCTGGAATTCCCGATGCCAGAAAGATGCTGAAAACTTCAAGGACTGGTTTATGAGGAGGGAGCCATCAGGAGTGATGGAAACAAGACCATGACAGGACATGTCACAAAACTCCCCTGACTCTAAGCCAGTAAGTAGTGACACTAACAGAGGAACATGAATGATCCAGATAATGATGGCTGCGAGGGGCGCATCGCTTTTATACATAAATTTATTTGTGTTTTATGCACTGATTTTAATTTAAGCAAGTTGGGTCAGATGCCAGCCTCGGGGTCCTGCCCGGAGCCGAAGTAAGCCTGTAAATCCTCCTGGGCCGGTCTGGCCCTGCCCCCGCCGCGGGCTCCCCTCAGGCGAGACAAAGCCTCCCCGCTCCGACCGGCCCCGCGGCAGGGCCCAGCCCGGTGCTAAAGGAAGCCCGGCCCGGGCGGCAGGGGCCCGGCCAGCGCAGCCGCTACTCCTCCCTCCGCTCCCGGAAGAGTCCGTCTGGAAAAGCCGCCGCCTGTCCGGCGGGCCTGCCGGCACCGGCTGTCTCTCCAGCTGCGCCAGGTAGCCGCGGCTGCCCGCCGAAGGGCGCGGGGCCCGGGGCCGGGCTGTGCGGGGGCGGCGCGGCCGCGGGGGCAAAAGGGGCCGCGCCGAGGACCGCCCGGTTCTCGGCGGCGCCGCTCGGCTGCCGGGGGAGGGAGAATCGCGTTGCACCGCTGGGCCCTCCCCTTCCCGGAGAAGGCAGCGCCACGTCTCGGGTAGGAGCCGGGCGCCGGGCGGGCGGCCCCAGGTCTGCGGGGGTCTCGCCGGGAAGGGGGCTGCGGGGCGGCTTAGGCGCGGTGCCCGCTGCGGGGTGGCTGGGGGCGGCCGGGCACTGCTTTAGGCCGAAGGGGGGTGAGCTCGGGGCTGCCCGTTCTCTGTGCGGCCTGCCGGGCTGTGGGGAGCCGCCCGGCCCGGCTCGGCTCCTCGGGCTGCGACCCCGGGCTTCCGAGTGCTTCTGCCGATGCTCCAGAGAGGCGCTTCGGCCCCTGCTCGGGGACTCCCCCGGACAGTGCCCTGCCCGGCGGAGCCCCCAGCCCAGAACCTAGTTCCACTGCCCTCCTGGGTATTGGTGTTTTAGACAAAATATTTATTATTATTTTTTTTTTTGTGTGTGCGACTCCTTTCCCTGTGAGGTTGCTGCTGAGTTCCCGTGGTGTGTGTACATCTTTGTGGGTGTGTGCGTGTGTGTCTGCCTGTACTTACACAGAGGTACAAAAAGTCTTTGAACCAAAAATGCGTTAACCTTTTATATTTGGGAATGAGCTGTACAGGAGAAAGCTGTTCTTTGTGTTCCTGATTATGCAAAGATGTTTTATGGCAAGGGTAACAGGCCACCTAACGTTGCCTGGATTTTGCCAAGGTGTATGCAGTCTAAATTGTGCTTCCCTTTGTTTGTAATGCCTCTTTGTGACCTGTCATGTTCTATCTGTTTGCCATACACTGGCTGTTATTCCAGAAGTTTTATTGCAAGCTTTATTATACAGAAAAGCTTAAAAAAAAAATATAAATCACAGCAATGGTATTTATCTTTCTGCTTGATGGAAGTTTCTCTTTTAGTAATGTGCTTCAGGTTTCTGGCTTCTTCACAGCTTGCCTACATAAGGCTCACCTATATAATCATCTAGTCCTGTGTATCCTGAGCTGTTTGCAGCTTCAGTTTTTGGGGTTTTTTTTGAGATGACTGTTGGTGTTACTGGGTGCTCTGGGCAGTTTGGTATAGTAGGAGTTACACAAGTACTCTGGAGATACGGAAAGAATGTGGCTCAAAATGTTAGTGTTCATGTAAAATGCTATCAAAATATTTCTGACTTGGCATTCTCCCTCTGTATTTATATTTCTTTCATAAATAGGAACCATAACATTTTGTAATCTGAATTCCCCTGTCACTAACTATTTGAACAAAATGTAAATACTAGAAGTGACTGTACAACAACAACAACTGTCAGGTTTTATTAGTTGGCTGAATATATACTCAAAGGTAAGATCTGAATGCCTGAAGAATCATTTACAAATTCTACAGGCTGTGTTTGGAAGTCCTCCCCTTGACTCACTGTAGGAGGAGGCAGTGTTGAACTGCAGCCCAGGCCACATTCTGACTGCCAGTGTTTGCTGTGATTAGTAGTTCATGCTCTGTACAGTAATACATACTGGTTGCTCTGCAGGCAAGTAAACAGTAATGCCATTATTTAGTTTTAAAAAAAAAAGATAATAAACCTGAATTCCACACTGCATTCTAACTAAAATTATTGAAATTTAAATGGCAGTAGGTCCTTAAAATGAAATATATGGTATTAAAGCCCAGACTGTAATTTCCAGAACAAAAGGCTACTCTGAATACTGACTACCTTATTAAAGGGGCCAAAGAGGCATTGCCAATAAAAGGAACATTGATCTTGCTGAATATTATTGTTGCATCATTATGCTGGTGTACCAGTGCTACTAAAAAAATATAATAAAAAAAAGCTGCTTAACAGATCACTTCTTAGTCCCAGAAGCTGGATACTTGGTTGTATTTCATTGTCTCTTATTACCCCATGTGCTGGTTCAGTTTGTTGAAGTTGGGCTGCTGGGTAGTCTGTAAGCACTATGTGCTTTTAACTTAAATTTTCAAATCTCAAAGAAATATTTGTAAATTTACTATATTTTGTTTCTAGAGGATGCAGCTTCTTGGCGACTGCAGCTTTGGCTGTGAGCTGTTTTTGTGATTGCCTGGGATTATCGTCTGCCTGCTGCACTCCAACAGCTGTAAGGCTCAGAACTGTGCTCCCATGTAACAGCTTGATGCTGTTGTTGCTGATGGAGAGAAACAGGACTTGGTAGTTCACTTGGCACCAAATTAATCAGAAGAAAAACCTTCCAGGCATCTGGATTGTTTTTACCATGGACTCCTTGTCTATCCAGAGGGATGTTCACTTGGAGAACAGAAGCAGTAATGGGGCCCCTAGAAGCACTGAAGAACTTATGGATTGTAAAGCCAAATCAGATTTGCCAGATACAACAGATGAAATTAACAGTAAGTTACTTGATATGCACCAAATAATTTCCTAGTCTCACCCAGGTTTCTCTACAACTGTCTATTTTATTGTTCAGGTAATGCTGAAGGACTCTTTTCCCTCGAGGTCAGGAATTTCTTGTACAGCAGTTTTAAGCAAGTTTGGTGAAGGCTATGGCTCTGTGTATGGGAAAATTGTCGTTTGTTTTAAACTCATTCTTTCAAAACAAAACCAAACCATTAAGTACTATGGGCTGTCAGTTGACTATGTGCTGCTCAGGATGTTACTCTGTCTTCTGATAGTGTTTCCAAGAGTGTATACTTGAAATTCTCTACAACTAACAGTTCTGAAATTATTGTTATGGATTAAGCTCATGATTGAGTACTTTATTCTATTAAAATAGATTTTCCTAATAAATTAAATTTATTAGGCGAACCCCCAAAATGTACTTAAAAAGTCTCTCTGTACTTCCATTTATGGAACAACAGTGCTGGCATGTACTCCTCAGTTTATCTCAAAATAAGTTTTATTTGTAGACAAACTCTATAATGATCATGCAGCTGTTTAAAAGGAACTTAAGAGAGTGCTGAACTGAGTAGATTATAGAATCCATCTTGGGTTGGAAGGACCTCTGTGGGCCTAGGCAACCCCATGCACAGAGCAGACCCATCTTTGAACTTGGAACAGGTTGCTCAGGGTCCTGTCCTCTTGAATTCTGAAAATTTCCAGAGAGGGGAAGTTCAACAACCACTCTGCCTAATCTAGTACGTAATGGCTTTTGTTGTGAAAATTGTTTCCTTGTATTGAACTGAAATCTCCATGTTTCCACTCCAGGTGTCTCTGGATAGGCTGATGTATAAGGATATGGTGGTAGGTGGGTGGAGTGAGGTGTGTACGTTGCAGCTGCGTAGATACACAGAAGTGTGCAGGTTACTTATGTAAAAGGAGGTGATCATGTGATGAAGTTGTTAGCCTCCTGCCCTCCTCCTCCTGCAGATCTGTCATCTTGTCACAGGAAGAATGTGGAGGCCTGAGAAGTTATCTGCATTTCTTACAGTGCCCATTGTCAGGCTGGCAGAGTGTGGTTATATGATGATTCATTCATCTTTTATGAAGTTGGAGATAACACTCTGCTGTCTTCTTCTGTGTTGGCCATTGTCCAAACAGTTGAATTGTGGCTTACAAATAGGTAGTGTGTCTTTCTACTGTTTTCTATCTAATTGCATCTCCTCCCCCACTGTTCTAAAAAGACAGCAGTTGTATTGACACTACTGCAATTAAATTAGTTTGAGGCAGCGTTTAGATCCCGGGTGTCTTGTGGCCTCCAGAAGTTGCCAGGAAACCATTCCTCCAGAATTTTGCTCCAGCATCTCCTCATATATATGTATACCACACACAGTTGTAAAGGTAAAAATGTAAGTAAAGTAGAAACTTGATGCAGTAATAACTGCAGTTTCTAAAAGAAGGGAAGAAACAATATTTCTGAATGTGTGTATGTGTATATATATATGTATTTATCTTGTTATTTTTGGCTTCTTATAGCTATTCTTAGCACTGACACCTATTTTAAATTTGGCTTTAATTGTTGTTTTAGGTTTAAAATGCCTGAAATTCTGTCTTTGCTCAGCCATTAAAAGGCACCCATCCCTTCCATGGAGCCTTCAAGTGTTTTTGTGACCACTTGCACTAAATCAGACAACTGGTTCAGGCTAAAATGGCTTGAAAATGTTCTCTGTATGACAAATACTAAAAAATGATTTAAATCGAATTCTAGAGAGGTGATGGGTTTTGTCAACCTAAGGCTGAAAACTTCTTAACTATGTTCAATTTCCTTGTTCAGTTTCCTCATTCAGTTTCATCTGAGCTGCTTCTTGTACAAACATCTGTGCAGACTTAAGGGAGGTTGCACTGTAGAGGTGGGAGCTAATGGTTAGCAGTGGAAATTTATCATTTTAGATGACTCTGAAGTGAAATTTCACTAAAAAGGAAACATTTTGCTTTCTTAAGTAACAAAAGGGAAAACAATTGAAAAGTCTATCTTCCTACCTGTAGCCTTTTCCATTTAATAATGGCTTATTAAATTTCATGGTGCATTCTAATGTTCACAGCATATATGAATTATAATAACTTTGGGGTTTTTTTTAACTGTTTTGCTTTCAGAAGTTTGTAGTGATTCATGGGGGGAAAAGTTTAATATCAAGATGTTTACTTACTGATTTAGACTAGCCTGTTAAGTTTTCTTGAGTCATTGTAATCAACTTCCTTGCTACAGAATATTTTTGCATATGAATCTTAGAAAGACATAGTTTTGGAAGTATCTGCTTCTCAGTTCTTATTTGTTTTGTTGTGTGGTTTGTTTTTTTTTTCTTCTTCATCCTCTTTGAGCAGACTTAAAACAACCCAAACTGCTTACTCAAGTCTTTAGCTCTGAGAGGAGGAAAAAATGCAAAGAGGAAACTTACAAATGTTTTGTAATCATGAATGTTAAAGAAATATTTTTAAGAAAAAGTAATGAAATCTTCCATATTATTCCAATGACTTCTGGTTACTCCAGTTATTCCCATGGTGTGAGAATGAATAGACAGTAGCTATAATAATAGAGATCTATAATAATGCATTTAAAGTTAGATACACAGTTCAGCAGCAACAGCAGATTCATAAATGTAAGTAGTCCTTAACCAAGTGAAGCAGAAATGCCTGAGAAATCCTGTGAAGTGTTGAACAGGTTTTGAAGATGCATTTTTCCTGATGGAAAAGAAAAACCTAGTAATAAGACGTGGGGATAAAATTGGTATTGAAGTGGTTCTTGAATTGCCTTTTAATGGGTAGGTTATTATTATTATTATTATTATTATTTTGATACATGTGAGCTTTGCTACTGTACTTTTGATGAAGATGTGCTGTTAAAAATAAAATAAAAAATGAAACTCCATTTAAAATTGAGAAACTCTGCTTGGTCCAGGCTGGAAGTCAGGATGGTGGATGCTTTCTTCCCAGTGCCCAGCAGCATTCCAAAGAGCTGATTCATTCAGCACTGGCCCACGGTTGCTGAGCCTTATTTGTAGTAGGTGCCACTTGGTGTGCCACAGATCACATTACTTACACTCAATGTTTTGTGCTTCTAAACCTAACAAGATCTAAGAACCTGTGTGTTTTGAAGATATTTTATGATATTTTCAAGGTCCTGCTTGAAGGCAACATTGTAAAGCAAATGAAAGGCACTTGTTCTGGAATCGATTTTTCCAGTAGCTGTCATTAGCAATTTTCTTACAATCTAAAGGCAGTAGCAGTAGCCTGGTATTGGGGTGGATAAATGGGGTGGCTTAAAGTGTAGCTCAGTGAACCTTTCTTTTCCAGCTACCAGTATTAACATCAAGGAAGTGCCAAATGAAGAGGGAAGCCTGGAGATAAACAGCACAGTGGATGCCTGCCAGAATGGGCCAGAGTCCCTCTTTCCTGACTCTCCTGTATCTTTTGACCCCACCAGCAATGCACAGGGTCAGGAGTCGTCCCCAGGTGTGACTGGTTTCCATGACAGCCTAAGGAAGTCTCAGGGAACTAGTGCTGAGGGCATAGTTCTTAGAAAAGAAGCTTTGCAGTCTCTCAAACTAAGTCTTCCCATGCAAGAAACTGAATTGTGTAAGCATCTGTTTATGGTGGTGCCCCTGCTTTCTCTTGCTGCATAAAGCTTTTTACTCTGAGTCTGGCTCTAGAATCCTGTAACATCATTAAGCTTCGACTAAACTTCATTTTTGCAGTAAGCTTTTACTTTGAACTACAGTTCATTTTCTTTCTGTAAACCACCCTCTGCTGCAGCTGAGGTACATGCCTTACCATTTAAAATTTGTTCTTATGCTGGAGGGGAATTTATGCTTTCTGGGGCTGAAGCTTTTCTAATCCTCTTGACTATGAAGAGTAACAGGTGATATTAAAAAAATGAACAGCAGAGCCAGGTGATTTAAAGTTAAGTATTAAAGAGAAGAGAGAGTGGAAGCCATTATAGTGAAGTATCTTTCAGAAATACTCTGCAGCATTAGTTTTGTTTTTTGGTTTTTTTTAGTTTGGTTTGGTCTTTTTTAAGAACTCTTACTATGGGAAAGATTTAATGTGAGTTAAAAAGAAAATGCATCAAGGGATCATCTTTCTCTGAACTGTAGGGAAAGAATGGACTGTGGAGGTCCTGTTTAGTTTTGTAATTTTAGTACTGTCATAAGTGCAGGACAGGTGAGATAAGATGGCATTGGTAGTTTTGTTCTTGCTGTAGAATATGTTGTCACATATCTATGGAGGAGCTACAGCTTTTGCAAACCAGGCAGTGTCAATACACAAGCTTTGTCAGTGCTTACACTAGAAGAGGGTATTCCGAGGTGCATGCCAATGGGCTTTCCTTGCTTTCCTTGCTTAAGCATGAAGCATGTTGCTGATGGTTAGAAGGAGCTTTTTTGTTTTGCTTCGGATTTGCCTGTGTTGGATTTTTCTTTTTGACTGTAAAGACACCTTTCACTTCCAGGCTCTGTCGAGTCTTCACTCCCATTGGAGAAGGAAGAACAAATAAGACTTCAAGCAAGAAGACGACTAGAAGAACAGCTCAAACAATACAGAGTGAGGAGACATCAAGAAAGAGTGAGTATCATACAGCAGATCTTCTAGATACAGTTTGTTGTTGAGAAGCTTGAAAGCATTATCCTTTCTGTGCTCTACATTTCCATTTGCTTTAAATGTTCAGGAGTTTTCTCAAATGGGAGGAAATAATTTTTTGAGCCTTGATAGGGTTGATTGCTGATGTATCTGTTTATGAAATGATGCACATATTTAAATATTAATGTAAAAGGGTAGTAGAGCTTTATGTATTCTACAGCAAAATAAGACTTTGAT
Organism: Corythornis vintsioides; assembly: GCA_025447755.1. Lineage (NCBI taxonomy): Eukaryota > Metazoa > Chordata > Aves > Coraciiformes > Alcedinidae > Corythornis > Corythornis vintsioides. The sequence continues at coordinate 24,174 of JAOEGS010016948.1, read as the reverse complement.
GCTAGTTCAATAAATTTCTTGCTGACTCTTGCTTCTTTCAGTCAAATCAGTCTGTGTCCAAACTCCGGCCCTCCAGCACCTTAGATCCCGAGCTGATGTTAAATCCAGAAATCTTGCCAAGAGCCAGCACTGTGGCAATGACAAAAGAATACTCCTTTTTGCGGACCAGTGTCCCCAGGGGCCCAAAACTGGGTAGCCTGGGACTTCCAGCATCCTCAAAAGAGAGAAGAAGTTCAAAATCTAAGCCCAGTAAGATCCGGTCCTTGGCTGACTACAGAAGTGAAGATTCAGGCTCTGGAAATGCTGCTGGGAATTTTGTGGCTGCTGATTTACCTGGTGGGACGCTGAAGCAAAGCAGAAGTGGTCCAACATCAGTTGTTTCTGAGATTAGTCTTCCCTCTGACATGGATGATCAAATAGAGAATTCCTCCTTGGCAGGGGATAGTGTTTCAGAGATTGATGGGAGTGAAGTGGGAATGAGGCTGGACGGAAATGAGAGTGACAGCTCTACCTACAGCAGTGTGTCAGGAAAAGGGCTGTACAACAGTTTACAGAATGCAGAAGGCACACAGAGTGTGCCATATACAATAAATGGTCAGAAGATACATCCTGATGCAATGGGGCAGTTTCCTTCCATCAGTGAGGTGCTACAGGCTGCAGCAGTGGAGCATCAAGCCCAAGAGCAAGAAGTGAATGGGGAAGTACGGAGTAGGAGAGACAGTATTTCTAGCAGGTAAGGAAGGGCCCTGTATAGTGAGGCCATTATTAGGTGTTACACTTCCATGGAATAGGCAGCATATTATTATTTCTACTAACTTTGTATCCAGTTTTAACTTGCATTCATTGTGATCAGGTCTGTTTTTAACTTACATATTCTAAAAGAAACTGAAAGGTGACTTCACTTAAGCCCCTATTTATTAAGTAGATATTTAGAGCAAGATATTTTTGTCACTAACCCGTGTTTTAAACATACTGCTGGCAGTTGCTTCTGTCTGTATGTACTTGTGAAGCAGACAGTCACTCACAGAATTGCTGGTGACATTGGCCTTTAAAGTCTGGAAGTGTGGGCTTAACCAACTCAGTGATATTTATTATTGTCCTTTTACTGATCTATCATATACTTTTCAGACCTCATACTTAGCAAATGCCAAGAGTCTTGGCCTAGATACTCTTATTCTCTTCGGCCCTTTAGAATGAGATTTACTTGGTCTCACAAGCTTATGTGTATATTAAACTATGATGTAGCAAGCAAGTGGATGACTGGTGAAGCCTTCAATGATGCAGTTGTTTTTTATCAGTTACCTGCAGATGTATGCTTTACACATGCTAATTTTTCAATTATCTCTTTTTTTTTTTTTTCCCCTTCATTGGAATAATGTGTAATGCCCAAGATGTTAAGGTAAAATTAGTTGTTGACAAATATTCCAGCTTAGACTCAATTCTTTCAGTAATGAGTGAGATCTTTTTCTTTAGACTCTTTGGCTGTACATCAGGAAAAGGAGCATAAGGAATCCTTTATACCAAATATCTGTTCTTCCTCCTTTTGCAGCAGCTGTTGGTATTTCTCAGGCATTTTCAAATTAAAGCAGACAATTGCAGACAATAGTTGTGGAGGTTTTGTGCTCCCATTTTGTCCATTTGTCTGCTTATAATGGGATATGCAGTTACAGGATATAATGAAGTCAACCACTGCACTTCTGTAAAATAACAAATAAATGGGTGCTGCACAAGATTCTAGTTGCTGCAAGATTAGGAAACTAATGGATGAAACTGTATTGTGAATACAATTTCTTTCTCTCTTTGGATGGTAATGAAGGCTGTTTCAGTGTTCTCCTTCCATCATAAAGCAAGTCCTAAATTCTAGGTCAGATGTAGAGTCTGAGTATTTCTTCATTTCAGCTTCACTTCCTTCAAGCAGATGAGTGTTGTATCCTAACCCTTTACCTGTGTATGTGCTGTCTCTGTCTCCAGTGTTTCTATGGAAAGCTCTATCGCAGGAACTCATGACGAAATGTTGCAGGTTCTGAAGGAGAAGATGAGACTTGAAGGGCAACTAGAAGCACTCTCACTAGAAGCTAATCAGGTAGAAAGTGAATCTGAATTTCTGTATTTAGCAAATTATATTAGTATGTTAATTTTCAAGAGCCTCTTACTCATCACTTGTGGGAATTGTGTTCTGTAAGAACGTTGCTGAATAAGATACTTTACAGGGATGCTGTGGTGGGTTGACCTTGGCTGGACACCAGGTGCCCACCAAAGCCACTCCATTGCTCCCTGCCCCAGCTGGACGAGGGGAGAGAAAAAATATAATGAAAGTCTGTTGGGTCAAGATAAGGACAGGGAGACATCTCTTGCCAATTAACCATCACAGGCAAAACAGCCTCTATTTTGGGAAATTTGTTTAATTTATTGCCAATTAAATCAGAGAAGGATAGCAAGAAATAAAACAATCTTAAATCCCTCTCCTTCCCAAACTCAACTTCACTCTTGATTTTTCTCTACATCCTTGGTGTTGCAGGGGGATGGGGAATGTGGGTTGTAGACAGTTCATCACATGTTGTTGTTTCTGCCACTCCTCCATTTTTTTAGGGGAGGACTCCTCACATTCTGCTCCTGCTCCAAGGTGGGGTCCCTCGCATGGGAGTCCTCTATGAACTTCTCCAACATGAGTCCTTCCCACAGGCTGCAGTTCTTCATGAACTGCTCCAATGTGGGCTCCTCTCTTTGCTGGTTCAAGGGTTCTGCCAGGAGCCTGCTCCAGTGTGGGCTTTGCAGGGGGTCACAGCCTCCTTTGGGCACATCCACCTGCTCCTCCATGAGCTGCAGGTGGCTATCTGCTGCTTCACCATTAACCCCCATGGGCTGCAGGAGGACAGTCTGCCTCAGCACAGTCTTTACCACAAGCTGCTGGGAATTCTCTGTTCCTGCTCCCTGCCTGGAGCACCTTCTCCTCCTTCACCACCTTTGGTGTCTACAGGGCTGTTTCTCTCACATTCTCACTTGACTCTCCCTCTACTGTAGTTCTTCTGTAGGGTTGTTTTTGTTTTTTTTCCCCACTTCTTAAATGTTCTCACAGAGGTGCCACTGCCATCACTGATGGGCCCAGCTTTGGCCAGTGGCAGGTCCATCTTTGGATCTGACTGGCATTGCCTCTATTGACAGGGGAAGCTTCTAGCAGCTTCTCACAGAAGCCACCCCTGCAGCCCCACTGCTACCAAAAACTTGCTATGCAAACCCAATACAAATGCTTGAGTAGATAAAGTTAGTGACATCTTCAAAGTCAAAAGCTTGGGGTTTTTGTTGTTGGTTTTTTTTTTCTTAATAAATTGAGAGAGATTATAAATCTAGAGTAGTGCTAACAATGTTTTTGTAGCTGTATTTTCTCTTTGCATTGATTGATGATAATAACACATTCCATACAAGCATTCTTCCTTAAAGTGTGGAAACATGTTTTATTAAAAATCCTGACATGGTTACTGACATATAACACTACACATCTTGTCTATGCTTTCCTCTGTATTTTCTATAACTATTTGGAATAATTGCTATGTAACTACGTCACTTCAAGAAAGAACTTTTACAAGCAAGTGGTCTTTGCCTCAACAAAGCTGTTTTGCTTGGCATCTTTAGTCAGCCATTAATGTATTTTCTCTCAGGACTTCTCTGTTTTGATTTTCTGGACACATTCAGGCTCTCAAAGAGAAGACTGAGCTACAAGCCCAACTTGCAGCTTTGAACATGAAGCTTCAGGCACAGATGGAGCACAGCCAGAACAGTCAGCAGAAGCAAGAGTCCCTGAGCTCAGAAGTAGCTACATTAAAGCAGTCTTGTTGGGATCTGGAACGAGCAATGGCTGACCTGCAAAATACCTTGGAAGCAAAGAATGCTAGTTTGGCTTCTTCAAATAATGATTTGCAGTTAGCAGAGGAGCAGTACCAAAGACTCTTGCTGAAGGTTGAAGATATGCAAAAAAATGTTCTCACCAGAGACAGCACAGGTGGGATGATGTAAATGTCAGTCTTTACAACTTATTCCATAAATTATTTTTATTTCAATGTAATTCTGAAGTCTAGGAAGAAGAAATTTTATTTTATGTTTCATGATGTCATGCTAATAAAATGGTTTGAATTTTAAGATGATTAGGTTTTATTTCATGTCACAAGAGTGCTACAGTTTGCAGGCTGCCACTGCCAGCTTGGAGAAGGAGGCATGAATACTTTGTCTAATCACTGTTTGGCAGTGGACTGATGGTTTTTAGAAAATTGTACAACCATTGGTTTGTAATGATGACTCTACATGTCAGGATATTGGCTTCCTGAATTTCAAATAGTTCATATTTTCTGCCTTTAAGGAACAATGAATGCTAATAGAAGTGATTCATTTATTTTATTCTGTTGATGACCTGATACTTTGGATTCTAGCATCTATGTTTTTTTCAAAAAGAAAAAGCTATGAATATAGCAATCCTTGAAAATGTGGGAATGAAAATAGAACAATGGAGCACTCTGGACCAAGTTCTGTATTTTCCTTTTCCCAGTTCATGATCTGAGACAGCAGTTGGCCTCTTTACAGAGCCAGCTCCAGAAGGTGCAGTTGGAAAGGACCACACTGACCAATAAGCTAAAGGCATCTGAATCAGAAATCACATCGCTCCAAAATGTGCGGCAGTGGTACCAGCAGCAGCTTGTACTAGCACAGGAGGCCCGTGTCAGGCTGCAGAGTGAGATGGCCAATATACAGGTATTATGATTTACTTGCATATGGGAATCTGTAAATCTGAGAATCTGATCCTTTTTTTTTTTTTTATATATTATTAGTTTTATCCAGGGGACACTGTTTATGAGCTAGTCTCACTTGTGCATTCTTCAGGTGGAGAGCAGTAGGGGATGGTGTTTTGTCTTTCAGTCATGAGATGTTAGCTCACCTTAATGCTGAAGTATAAACTTAACCAAAGCACTTGCCTTATGTGGATGAAGTTCTGCAGTAACTGAGATAAGACACAGATAAGATTCAATGTGATGATTTTTTTTTTATTTTTTCCTGAAGCTCTAAAATTTCTTGGCCAAATTTTGGCTGTTGGTATTAATCTGTGATTTATTTGTTTGTTTTTTCCCTTCCTTTAGGCTGGGCAAATGACTCAAGCAGGTATGTTGGAACATCTCAAACTAGAGAATGTGACATTGTCTCAGCAATTGACTGAAACCCAGCATAGATCCATTAAAGAAAAGGAACGTATTGCAGCACAGCTGCAAAACATTGAGGTATGGTTGTAGGTGGTTTTGATGAATTCTGTCCTGCCTAGGTTGTCTACTTAGGTTTTGCAATCTCAAGGCTATTCCAGCAAAGTAACACAGAATTCTTTTGAATTGATTCAAATGATACATTATAAAACCAGTAAATACTTCAGAGCAAATGAAATTGCATGACATTTCAAACAGTAAAAGGGATCAAGGACATATGTTTCTCATTCCAAAGTGATACTTGCATTTTTCATCTTGTATTTGTTTGTAATTGAATTTTAAAGGTGGATGTAAATGTTCTCCTTTGCCCATGCATGAACTTTTTCAAGACAAAACTGCATTGGAATTTAAATTAAGTCAGTAAACAGCTTCTTAAGTTTGTGAAATTGCTCAGGAACTCAGGTTTGTTCATCCTGTCCTCCAGTAAGAAAAGATGGGTAAAATCTGAAGTGCAGTATGCTCCTTTTCCAAGTACTTGGAACCTTAAATCCCACTGAGTTTCAGTGACATTCCTGTTTCTAAGCCTCAAAGGGCAGTAAAGCATCAGGTTAGTGGCAGCATCCCATCTCTGCTGTTCCTAATAGCAGTTGCATCAGTGACAGGAATTGCTCCTTCACAGAGTGCCTGCAGCATCCAAGGAACCTCTTTGGCTTTGGAATTTTTCTGAACAGCTTCATTTTATGTAAAGACTCTTTTTCTTTGCACCTTGTTTCATCAATGTAGAAAGGGCATGGTGTTCAAGAGAAATTTTGATTATCACAGGTATGCAAAATATTCACTGTGTTTAATATGAATAGGTGACATACAGGTGTATATGGCAGACAGCTGAATTGTGGTTTTTGTGTCTTTCTCTAGATATTTTCTTCATAATTTATGTTTTGTTTTGTTTTGTTTTTTTCCCCTTCACCTAACTCTCCCTCCATTGAAATTGTAGGAGTTGATTCCTTGTTTTTTCTGTGCAGGCTGACATGTTAGACCAAGAAGCTGCCTTCGTGCAGATCCAGGAGGCTAAAACAATGGTGGAAGAAGACTTGCAGAGAAAATTAGAGGAGTTTGAGGATGAGAAAGAACACCTTCAGAAAATGGCTGATTCTGCAGCAACATTGGAGCAAGAATTGGAACAGGTAGACTGTTGTTAGGTGACTTTCCAAAGGTTTCAAGGGGAATGCTTACTTGGCTTAAAAGGCTTAAAAGTAAATGGATACTGAGCTCTACATTTTTTTATTTTCTATTTTTTTTAAACTTGAAAGACTGCTGCAAAAAGTAAATCCATATCAAAGTCACTCTGCTCAGGTGAAAAAGCTCCCTCTTCTTCAACCATCACAATAACACTACTTTTTTTAAGTATCAGAACTACTGTAATGTAGATGTTGCAGGACTATTTTGCGAATTCAGTATGTATATATGCTTCAGTATTCTTGGAAGCATAGATCCATGTTCAAAGTTATTAGGCAATTGGATATAATTATATACAATTACAGCACAATCTGTACTTGCTAGAGTCCTGCTTTAACCTTGTAACATTACAAAGGCAGCATGTCAAGGGTTGGAATGAAATGAAGTGTTAGCTCAGTATTATGTTTCATGTAATTATATGGCAATGTCATTATAGAAATATTTTTCAAATAAAAACTTAGAATATTGTAAATATTACTTAAGAATAATTTAGGTTTATAATTCTGGTGATTGCTTAGCCGGTAAGATTACAAATGCTGCAGAAGGCAATTAATGCAATTAATAGAGCAAATAGAAGTAGTGGCCTAGAAAAGTTAATGTTTTTGGGTTTTTTTCCTTCTATTTTCTCCTAGAAGATAAAATACTAGTGAAAATATTTTATTTTGATTGGAGTGCAATGGCAAAATTAACAGTGATTTTGTACTAATTTAATCTTAAAATGTCTCTTCTCAGGTCAAGTTGACTTTGCACCAGCGAGACCTTCAGCTTGAATCTTTACAGCAAGAACACCTAGACCTGATGAAGACATTCACTCTGATCCAAGAGACATTGCACACCAAAGAGCAGTCCCTGGATGACCTGCAAACACAGTATGATGAGCTAAAGGCCAGACTAGAGGAGTTCCAAAGTGAAACTACTTCTAAAGATGATATGATCCAGTATTTGCAGAATGAGAAGATTGTCTTGGAAGTAGCTTTGCAGGCAGCAAAGGCCAGCAAAGAGCAGCTGGACGAAGGAGCAGTGCGCCTTGGAGAAGATGCAGAGGTAGCATCAGAAGTCTTGGAACAACTGAGGCAAGAAATGGCCATCAAGACAAGCCAGGTAACAAATCCATTAAGTATCTTATTTAAAGTAGCTGTTGCAGGGAAGTACAGATATTGTCACTGCTTGAACTAACATAGAATATGGCATTTGGCATGGAAAACAACATTTGCTTTTTTTCCCCTCTGTCAGGTAGAAAATCTGCAACAAGAAAATGTCAACCTTAAAAAACAGGTTCAAAAAGTGAAGGAACAGTTCCTTCAGCAGAAGGTAAGCAAAAGCAAACTATTTCAAAGAAATAAAGGCAATGGAGATACTTTGTTGTTGTTGTTGCAGTGAAGGCATGTACTTCAGTGGGGTTTATGAGGACATGAATTAATTTTCTGTATCAAAGAACTTTGTGACATAATTATACAGTTATGAGCATTTTTTTACCTTTTAGTTTGGTTTTTAAAAAGTGGAATATAATTACTGCAGTTCTGTAAAGAATGTGATGAGCATCCTGTACTGCTATAAACACTTTTTTACTCAGAGGGCTTTGGTTTATGAACTGCTCACACATGGTTGTATTTGGTATCTGGGTTTACATAAAAGTCAAAAAGAACCAGAGTAGATATGTTACAGATAATGGTACTGTTTTGTCTTCTTTAACAACCACCCCCACAAACTGAAAGAATATTAGTAAATGCTTTATAGTAAATTATTGTTAAGGTTAGAAAGTAGTAGCAGAGGTTACTTACATTGTCCTGCTGAAACTCTTGTGTCCAAGGTAATGGTGGAAGCTTACCGAAGAGATGCAAGTTCTAAGGACCAGCTGATTAGTGAACTGAAAGCTACAAAGAAGAGGCTGGACACAGAACTGAAAGAGATAAAACGAGACCTACTGAAAATTCAAGTTGAAAAACAGTCACTTGAATCTGACAATTCAAAACTCCAGAAGGAAGTATCTCAGGTTCACCAGCAGATGGTAGAATTAGAAAATCAACTTCAGTCAGTGCAGAAAGAACGGGATGATATGGAAACACGCCTACAGGTATGGAAGGTGTTAAGCTTTGGACTTTGAGAGTATTTCACCCAGGATGCGTTGCTCTTTCTGTTAACTTTGGAAATAAACAGAATGACCACCTGCAAATCAAGATTATTGATTAGCTGTTTAATATTGTCTGCACACTTGACCATATACCTGCCAAAATTCTGCAAATGCTTGACTGCTTATGAACATCGCACCTAAGTGGGGAGAAGCATGCTACAGGAGTGGTTGTGGTGTAGTGTGGAAGCAGTTTGCTTCATCCCAAAGTGAACTCTATCTGAGAGCAAAGATCAAATTGAATTGATCAAATTAGAACTCTACTCATACATGTTATAGTGGTGGCCACAGAGGGAAGAATTAAAGAAGAAATGAAAGTAAGGGAGAAAGGAGATGGAGAGCCTTGGAGCAGTTTATATTTAGAGGTGGAAGTAATTTTGAAATCTTTTGCTTATTCTTTTATAATCTAACATACAGCAAACATGCTTTTGTTCTTATTCTCATGGGTGCTTCTTTCCTTCCTCAGTCTTTGCAGTTCGATAAGGAACAAATGGCATCTCTTGCTGAGGCAAATCAGGCATTAAAACAACAAGTAGAACAAATGCAAGAGGAAGCAAAAAAGTAAGTGTTCTTTTAGCACAGACCAAAGAGCTGCAGCATATTCACCTGTTTAGCAGTCACTTTTACTATTCCCTAGTCTTTTATTTGGGAAATTAAATAGTCTTGAGTGTCACAGTGAGTCATAGAGCCATACTCATGGGAAATCATTGGTGGCTTGCTGTACAGGAGTTGCAGCTTCTCTGATTCACTTAGGCTTTTAACTAACAATGTTTGCCCCACAACATACATATGGGAGCTAACAACTTTTTTTTTTTTTTTTTTTTAAATCTCAGATTAGCTTGGATTCTCCCTCTAAATATTGTGTTATTTTTAGAGAGTAGTATGTATACCTTCATATTGGAGACTTAATAATTCTGACAAAGACATTTTAATTACTGTCTTACCTTGAAGTGTCTTGATAATGTTCCAAGTAATTGCCTCGAAAAGGGCCACATTGTACTTCACCAACCTGATGGCTTTTTCTGATGAGATGGATTACTCTGGGATGGGGGGAGAGAAATGGATATTGATTTTTGTCAGGCCATCTGAAAAATGAATCTTTTAAAGCTGCTTTCAGGCAACTTTTGTTTTTACCTGATGTTTTGTTTTTCCTTTCACTCCAGGGCCATTACTGAGCAGAAACAGAAAATGAAGCGTCTAGGGTCAGATCTGACAAGTGCTCAGAAAGAGATGAAAGCAAAACACAAAGCCTATGAGAATGCAGTTGGCATTCTGAGTCGTCGGCTACAGGAATCTCTTGCTGCAAAGGAATCTGCTGAAGCAGAGTTGAGCAAGCTAAAAGCCCAAATCACTGATGGTGGAAACAACCAGATTGCTCAAGTATGCAGATGTCTTTTTAACATTGTTAGTACAAAGAGAGTTGTCTTGTAATGAAATACAAGTCTTGAAATATAATTTTACACTGAAGAGAGGAAAATATTTGGAATATAAAGGTTTATATTCCAAACATGGTATCAGTGTTTTGAAGACTGAGGATTTCCTTAACATTTGAGAGAGGTCATTTGACATTTGGTTTGGTTGGTGGTTTTGTGGTTTTTTGGGTTTTTTTTGGTTTTTGTTTTTGTTTTGTTTTTTTTTGGGGGGGGGGTTTTTTAATAATTTTACTTGTCTCTTTCAAGTTACTAATTGTAATCCAAACTAAAGTGGATGATCAGCCTTAGGGCTAAATTTCCTGAATAAATTTTTGTGGGTTTGTGTAGTTTTGGGTTGGGGTTTTTTGGTTTTGGTTTTGGTTTTTTTTGAGTTGTGGTTTTTTTGTTTGGTTGTTGGTTTATTGTTTGGTGGTGATGGTGGTGGGGTTTTTTGGGTTTGTTTGTTTTAAAGGCTCAGCATCTGAAGAGTTTCCAAAATTCAAACTCTTACTGTTTTAATGGTGAATAAAGGAAAAAAAGAAAAGTTCTTCAGGGTAGCTATAACTTATCTATGTTATGCCTGTGATAGGCAAATTAATTTACTGGAGGAAGCTCTTAATTCTTTGGAGCAATGGAGCAAGATAGCAAATATTCTTAAGAGTATTAGTCAGATGCAAGTGTGGAAAGTTCTGTTCAAGATCTTTACATTAAGCACTAGCACCTCATTTAATATTTGCTAGAAAAGTAGGTTTTTTAACAAAATCAAAATTATTCCTGTAGATGGATGATGTATTAATTGTGCTTGTGATCCCTTTGTCTCTAGGAAAGGATGCAAGCTCTGGAGACAGAACTGCAAGCTGTTAGCAGTAGTAAGTTGATGCTGGAAAAAGAGCTGCAAGAAGTGATTTCACTTACCAGCCAGGAGCTCGAAGAATACAGAGAGAAAGTTCTGGAACTTGAGGATGAGGTGATTGCTTGAATTTGCATGTAACATGGAATGTGACAGTAAAAAGTGTGTGAGAGGCAGGGAGACATTTTAGTACAACAGTGCAGAAAATCAGACTCTTACAAAGGAACCATTGTGTCAGTGATACTATTTTTTCTGTCCTCTGCCAGTTCTTCATGGTCTCATGAATCATTGTATAGGGGAAAAGATGAGGAGAAATAAAAGTAGTTCCTGTATTAGGTACCAGCTGTGTCTGGTCATGAGACAGTGAGGGTGCATGAATCATCATCTTTATAAACCTTCTGGAGTCATGGATGCTCAGGGATCTTGAGGGTAGGGTGGTGGTATTCAGTTGTAGAGTTGCATAAAAAAATTACATATATTCACTACTCTTGATCTGCACCTGAACAGTACTTGTGGGTTCTGCTTTCTTGCAAGGATTTTAGTTGTCCAAAAGGAAAAAAATACCCAATTGAGCTTATTTTGAAGTATTCATTTAAAAAGAAATCCAGCTCTGGGAAGGCAACACATTTAATGTGTTTAGCTCACAACTTCTTGTGGTAGTAATCTGGAGTTGTTTGCATTTGTGTTTGAGCTTGTTTGTTTGTTTGTTTGTTTGTTTGTTTTCCTTGGCCATAGCTTCAGGAATCTAGAGGCTTCAGGAGGAAGATAAAACGTTTAGAAGAAACTAATAAGAAGCTGGCCCTCGAACTGGAGCATGAACGTGGAAAACTTAAAGGTCTTAGTCAGTCCAACGCTGCTTTGAGGGAGCACAACAATATCCTTGAAACAGCATTAGCAAAAAGAGAGGCAGACTTGGTACAACTGAATCTCCAGGTATTTGACCTTTTGATATAATCTCTTAAGAAGGGAATTAGCTCATATTTATGATAGCAGAGTATAGACAGCTTCACTTACATGATGTGGTGCTTGTGCATTTTCTCCATATCTGGATCTCCTGTTTGTAGCAGTAATACAGGGGGGCCAAACAAGAAATCAGAAATGAGACTTTGCACTAAGCAGAGCTATTTCTTTTTGGAGAAAAAAAATACCAAACCAAAAAAAAAATCACACTAAAATATTTGCAATAGTGAAAGTGTCTCAAGTTAATTGGAACATGCAAGCTGCATTACATAGGGATTCATTGAAGTGAGTGATGTTTAAGCCAGTAGTAATATGTTTGTGGGGTAGAAGCAAATGGAAATCTAGGCAATGAGCTGTCATTTAACTATAGCTACTTTTAAGGTTCAGGGGTAACAGTGAAGAAGGAATTTGTTTCCTCTGTTGGCTCTTCCAGGGAGCCCACAAAATGTCCATTTGTTTTTGTGATGTGATACAGGTTCAGGCTGTCCTAAAGCGGAAAGAGGAGGAGGATCAGCAGATGCAGCAACTTATCCAAGCTTTACAGGCTTCCTTAGAGAAAGAAAAATCAAAAGTTAAAGAGCTTAAGAAGCAGGTAACAGCTCATCTTTTGCTTTATTTACTTAAAAAGTGATGTACATGTGTAAAGTATTTGAAAAGTAGCTATAAACAAAATCTGCACTTCATACCACACTCCTTCCTGCAGGGTCTTTGTCATGACAGCCAGTGACTGAAAGAGCAGTTTGTCTTTTCTGTTGTGCCTTGTGTTAAGCATACTGAATGACTACCAGAAAAGTTCCATTATGACTTGTAATTCTTGGGGCATGTCCTGAGGGGATGATGAAAAATCACAATTAAGAGGAACTCTGGCAAAAGTGCTTCTTCTATTAACTGTCATTAGCATTAATAATGATAACAATGCTAATAATAAGGTTTTTAGACAAAAAGAGAGGTGTTAGCAGCTGCACCATTTCCTTCTTGAATTGTTTTGTTCTCCTTTAATGTAACTCCCTTTATGATACACCTACAGGGATAAAACAAAGACAAGTGGTGTATTTTTCTTGCAGGAAGCAGCAGCCAAAGCGGATGCAGCACATAACCGCCGGCACTACAGAGCTGCTGTGCTTGAGCTCAGTGAAATTAAGAAAGAGCTACACGCCAAAGAACTGCTTGTCCAAGCCCTTCAGGCTGAAGTGGATAAACTGCAGTAAGTAAATGTCCAAGTTCTTAGAGAATAATAAATAAAACAAATCCTCTGAAAGAGTCATACATTAGTGGACTTTGGTTTTGCCACTCTGGAGTGGATTATGATGAAATGTACCCCAGCAGAGCCAGACCATAAGATGCATGTTTGGCCTCTAGGCAATTACTTGCATTTTTCTGTCTCTTCACAATTCAGTTAGACCTGAAGTGCACTGTATTTAGACTTGACTATCTGCCTTTTTGACAGGGGTTTGTTTTTTTATAACACTTCATATATATCTTGTTCTTCTTTCATATCCCTGAAGACCTCCATAGAGGATTCATCTAATTATTGAATGTATTCCACAATATATTCAAATTCAGTTTGTTTTCTTGTACAGAAGATCTTTTCTTAATTTATAAGAAATTCTCAGACCTATGTGAGAATGGTTATAAGGTTAACTCTATTCCTCCTAAACCAAAAGCAAATTGTTACAGGTTTGTTTTTTGTTTTTTTTTTACTGCATACTCTGTATTTTGTAACCAGACTATTGCCAGTGCTCAAGGATAAATTTTTTTTCAGTATTTAATGATATATTCATGCACCTGTCTTATATAAAATCTTTTTGTGATTTAAGTGTTGCTATGAGAGTGTTGGCAAGACCTTTGGTCAAAGCTATAACTAAAGAGGTTCCATGCACTGTCTTGTCATTTATGGTTACATAGCTAGCCCAGGGAAGTACTTGTTTTAAAAGACAGATTGAATAACTGTCTGATAATCCTTCTGTACAGGTTAGAGGATGAAAAACATTCCCAGGAGGTATCACAGTTTCAGCAAGAGCTGGCAGAAGCCAGGTCTCAGCTCCAACTTCTGCAGAGAAAGCTGGATGACAAGCTTAGTGAACAGCCTGTTGTAAACCAAGAGGTAAAAACTGCATACTTATTGGTTTAAATCCTTATTTATGAGGCATTGTATGACTTCATTTGTCTTTAATTTAGCATTTTTCAATGAAGTTTTATTATGTTTTCTTAGAATCAGGAATATAATGATAATATATTTCAGATTTTGTGGCTGATTGCACCTAGAGATAACTCTAAAGATTTTTTAAAATTATTATGCCTTTTTTTTCACCCTGGCAGGTGGAAGACCTCAAGTGGGAAGTAGAACAAAAAGAAAGAGAAATTGAAACACTTAAGCAGCAGTTGGATATGAGCGAACAGCGTAGCCACAAGGAGATAGAAGGGATACAAGTTGTCTTGCAGGTATTTACTCTTTAAATATTTTTATTAATAAAAAATTCTTCAGTATATGTTTGGCATTGTCTTTACTTTTTCCAGTTTTACTTTGTGCTGTTAGTTTCTTATTTCCTTGACTGTACACCATTAAAATAGGCTACTGACTCTAAAATCTTAATTCTGGTGTTCTGCTAGGGCAATTTTTTTTCTAATAGAGTTAAAAACTGGGAAAAAACTGGGAACTGGGGGGAAAAAACCCCAAACAAACAAAAAACCAAACCAAACAAAAAAACCTCAACAAACCACACAAAAAAATAGCCACAAACAAAAATGAAAACCCACCAAAACAATAAACACAAGAAAAAAACCCAAATATTAGTTTGTTGGAATTTTTGCACTGTTTCCCTTTATCATGTTGATTCTCTTCTTTGCTCATTTAGAATATCAAGGCTGAGTTGGAAATGGTGAGGGAAGACCTGTCAGTGACTCAGAAGGATAAGTTTATGCTGCAGGCTAAAGTGACTGAACTGAAGAACAGTATGAAGTCGCTGCTGCAGCAGAACCAGCAACTGAAGTTAGATCTGAAGCATGGCAAGATGAAGAAGGTATTTATATAGGAAAAATATATGTTGTAGGGTGCTGGAAAATATTCTGCTAATGCTCTTAAACTGAAGTAACAGAAAATAGCTGCAGGAAACCTGTTAAACTCTGGCTCTTCTTTTTTTTTACCTTTAACCAGAAGAAGGAACTGAAAGGGGAGAATAACTCTTCAAATCCTGTGACTCCAGTTAAGATTCCTGATTGTCCAGTGCCTGCTGCCTTGCTGGAAGAACTGCTGAAACCATCAACAGCTGTGAGCAAGGAGCCTTTAAAAAATCTGAACAGCTGTCTCCGGCAATTAAAGTATGACCTGTTATTTAACCATAATAACTAATCTTAAAAATGTTTCCAAGACACCATCTACCAGCCTGAGGAAAAAAAGGCTAAGTAGCTTAAGATAGTAGGATATTCTGTCATTGTAAGTGCCATAGGAAAGAAGCCTTTGCAACAAACTAGGCAAAATGTCCATCCTAAATTGTACACAGCAGAACAAACCAGAAACAGCTATTTCTAGCTGTTCTTGCTGGTGGAAAGGCTGTTTATAATCTCTCTTCACAGCATCAGGAAGGCAGCTGATCATAGCAGCCCAGGCACTGTGTTAATAAGAAATCTCTACAGAGGAAGTTCAGTCTGCCAAAAATGTGTTTTCAGATTTTTTCTCTTACATGGTTGCACAGAAGGTTCTGAACAGGAAAGCTACAACTTCAGAAAGACAAGGAGTTCAAGTTATTAGGAGAACTGAGCTGCTGTTACTGCATCAGCTGATGTTTGAGGGGTGATCCTGTGCTAATGTTCTGTGATCCTGTACTACCAGACTAGTCATTTTGCTAAATTGGTGTCTGACTAAAGTCATGTTTGTGTAGTTATTTTTCTGTGCTGCTTTCCTCACCCCCTACCTTCCATGTTGACTCTCATACCTGCAAGAGTACCACATTCATCAGGTTGCTATCTCCAAGTCCCTTTAATGAGGGACAGTGCTGCATCACCCCCAGCAATGAGCATGTGCAGCAAAGGAGCTGCCCTTACATTTGAATTAAGCATATTGTATTAGGTTTGCTCTTAAATTAAAGACAATTTCTAAGCTTCCTGTAGACTTCTTTCTCTTGTGTACAACTATGGCTTAGATAAGTCTTAGAGTAGGTGTGGAGAATAAGTAATTTCCTGATCTTGCATGCAGCACTTGTTTCTGCTTGTTAATTTTTGCTTTTTTTTGTTGTAAATATTTTCAAAAGGCAAGAAATGGACAGTCTTCAGCGTCAGATGGAGGAGCACACCATTACAGTACATGAATCCATGTCCTCATGGACTCACATTGAGGGGCAGCTGATGGACCTTACCCCTACCAGTCCTGCAACTGCATCAGACCATCAGGAGATTCCTACTGTGGATGAAGAGAAACAGAATTGTAGTGTTGGTGACAAGGAAGGTTTGACTCTATAACCTCCTTATCAGTTGTCTTTCCTCCTACTGCTTTAAATATGTAAACAAATCTTTATCCAAATTATTTATTTATTTCATTTTTTAAAAATGATGTTCAGAGTTGTGCTCTTGCCTGTAGTAGCAAAGGGCATGGTTTTGAGAAACAGGTGGAATATTCAATGCAGCAGCACATGCTGCTCCAATGGTTTGTTTGAAACCTTACCATAACATCCTGTCATGTTGAGGACTGCTAAGTGGTAAATCTAGCTCATTTTGGGGCCTAGTAAGAGATTTAGATGAAGGTTTAAAATGAGCTCAAGAGGTGCATCTGGTTCCAGGTCTGTATTTGTTCAGTCTGGGTGAGTTTAAGGAATGACTGTTAATTATGTAACCTCTGGGCTTTGGTGTGTGTTTGCTTTTGTTGGTTTGTTATTTTGATTTGAGGGAGTGGTGGTGGTGTTTTTCTCTCATCTTGGGTTGTATCCAAATCACCAGGAAAAATTAATTCTGCTTATCTTCAGCCATTAGCAGTGGTTGAGAAGAGGATATTCTGATCATCCTGTCTACTCCCTCCTGTCTTCTCAAAATTCAAATTACAGGTATTTAAAGAAAAAATATAATTTGAAGCCATCTTCTAGATATGAAGATGACCTCTAACCTATAGCAAAAGAAACAATACTGTAAAGACAAGCAATGCAGACCAGTATCTTTGGCAGATTTGCCTGGGATGTTTTCTGAAGCATCAGTCTTTCTGTTACAGTTGCAGGCCAGTAGGGAGCTTTGCTTCACTGCACAAACACTTGCACCTTTTTAGTTTGACTTTTGAAGTAGAAGCCCTTGAAAAAGGTATGTGTGTAATATATATAAGAAAAAAAAAATAATTTTCTGACTTTGAATATTTGTTTAATATGCTTATATACTGTAATTTAAGGCTATCACAAGGTTTTTTTGTTACTGTCATTGTTTTAGTATTACATTTAAGTTGGCTGGTTTTTGACATACTGTACAAATGGCTTAGGGAAATTAGCCCCTAAAGCCAGAGCTTTTAGAAATGTAATTATTTTTACTTTAAAAGACAAAATTATAATGCCTATGAAAATAATATTTTTTATTAGCTTTATTTCCTCCCACACACTTCCCCTATTTTTTGCACCCTCTGTTACAAGGTGTCCACCATGAATGCAAATGTTGGTACAGTGGCAGCCCCTCTTGCAGAGCACCTTGACTAGGTTATTATTAAAGCAGCCTGATTAAGATTCCTTCATCTTTGGTCCTGCTGCTTCATGTAGCCTGTAGTGCAGTGACCAGCCTGCCCTCTCCTCATTCAAAAAATGCTTCACCTAATGTGCTAAGTGCTAAAAGATAAATCAAAATACACACGACACATTATTTGCAAGATTAGTAGCAACTCATGTACCAGCATTTTTTTTGTATTAAAAAAATAAACAAGTCAATATTATCCACTATAGTTTTGCCTTTAAATACAAAGAAAATAATCTAGTAAGTACAAGTAGATTAATTGTGGAAAAAACCCCAAAAATTCTAGTTCATTTATTTTTCCAAAGAGACTGTTGCTGCTTTTGGATGGGTTTGGTTGTTTGAGGGGGGAATGTGATTGCAGTTTGCTTAGCAGGAAGGTGAAAAAAAATGAGTGAACAAACAAACAATAAACCCAACCCCACCCATGTTTATCCAAAGTCTGATTTCTCCTAATTACTAATTCAAGCTGTAGTCCAGTTGAACACTTTGCACTTTAAGTGTCTATACCGAGTGATTTCATGCCCCTCAGCTACTGGATTTTAACTTGTCTTTGATCCCAGTAAAATCTAAATGATGCTAAAAGCCAAGGTTTTGAAATTGGTGAAGGAAGAAATGCATCAGCTTGGTATTAGGTGCCCATCATACAGAATTATCAAACAATTCAAAGACAAGACAAAAGCTTTACAGACTAGCTCATCCCTGTTAATGTCTGTACTGCTGCTGTCTGCAGATTAAATGGTACTGATTATCTTGCTGCTTTTATGTTCTTGAAGTTGCCTGTATATTAAGCTCAAACAAGAAAAAATTATGCAGTATTGTTAACAAAATTAAAACTACATGATGAGTAATATATTCAGTAGAAAAAAGTTATCAAATGTTCAGGATTTTACATAAAAAAACACTTGGACAGCATTAATATTGCCATTCATTTTAATAAATACATTGCCTACAGTTAATTATCTTTTAATCTCTTCAGTTTGGCAACAGTTGTATGGATAAAGGTTTAATGTGGTATCAAAGAATCCAGAATTGTTAGAAACCTTCATAGTTCTTCAGAATGTCTGCTCTCTTTTTATCAGTAATCACACTTCATTCTGGTTTTAATGCAGTGCTGCATTTTCTCAGTAGCTCCTTCTAAAGACATCTTGAATTTAAACTGTACTACTGTATCATGTAGTCTTAGATATATGTATTTCCTTTTAAAAGAAGGGGAGCTGTTGTGAAGTGCTCAGATTAGATTTCTACATTGTCTGTCTGTCTCTCTGAAACTACCTGGCCAATGGGTATCTTTTTACATTCTCCATGTGTTTTTTCTATAAACAAAAGCATTGTGCCCTTTACTGAAATGAAGGACAGATAGGGAGACTTGAGGGTCTACATCTCCTGAGGTGCTAAGTCAGTAAGCTATAGAAGTCACTGGGAAGCTCTCTAGGGGCATGCATGCATGTGATAAAAGCAAGGCCTTTTCTTTGAAGCTCATCAGCTATGATTCTTAACTATCCAGAAATAGCTGCTGTTTTATTAAGAAGCTCACCCTGAGGCTGAGCATGCTCACCCTACAAAGCTTTGGGTCTCTGCTGTCTAGGCAATAAAATAAACTAGGTGTAGGAATTTAAACTGCCTCCACTTTGCTGTCACAGCATTGCCAAATACATCAGAGGAATATCTGAAGAATAAACTCTTAAAGATTTTTCTTGTCCTTTTTGAAGCAAAGCAATAGAATGTAATTTTCATGTCTGTTTCTTCAGTGGTTTCTGCCTGTTAAAGCAAGTCTTATTGATAAAGGAGAGATGTCACTGAGATGTGAGAATGTTTCCCATGTGATGGAACTTGGTCAATGCTGCAGCATTACTCTTTTAGATGCTGTTGGGTTTTTGAGGACTCTTGAATAATTGTGCTTTAAAAAAAAAACAAACCCAAAACCAAACAAACAAGAAAAGAGAAAACCCTACAATGGAAAAAAATGTTAGTTGCTGAGTCTGTGGTGTTGCTGAATATTGCATAATGCTCCATTCTCTTGTCTTCCAGATTTCTTGGAAATATTTGTGCACTGTATTGGTATCAGCTGAGCCCCTTACCCTCTCATGCAATGGGAGGATCTGATCCCATAGTGTTTATTCAGGCAATATACTGAATATGGGAGAATTTCACCTATGTGAAGAGTAAAGTAGTATCCAGAATGAAAGTTCTAGTGCTTATATTCTTGTGGATTACTTATTCCTCCCTAGGGCAGGGACCTGCTGTGGCATGGGTGTTTTAATGTCAGCTGTGCCAGCATTCAAGGTGTGCTGGGGACAGATGGTACTATGGATACAAATTGAACTTCAAGCTGACAAATTCCCTACTGGTGATGCAAAGGCATCATGATACCTGATTTATTAACTTTGCTGGGGAAGTGTGACTAGTTGCATGTAATTTGCTGTGACCAGAGCCTTTAAATATTTTCATGTGAAAGCAATTGGAGTTCAAAGTAATTGCTGATGCTTGTCAGCTGTCTGCTGAGCACTCTTGTCACCTCCAAACAAGTAACACTTCAGTCTCGGGCAGCAGGGTAGCCTGGTTCCCAATACACATGCACAGATTTCTAGGGAATGGAAAGATGTCCTGGTTATTGTAAATGAAATATGGTTATGTTTTATACATGACATTCAGTAACGTCTACTTATGCTGTATTTATGAAGATAGAAGTTAATCATTTCACGTTCTTGTGTGGATAATACAGGGGCTGGAGGAGTTATGCTATGTACAAATGATGTTTATGATCATACAAAGCATGTTGATTATAAAAATAATGTGCATAGGAATTCCTTTAAAAGTTTTGTGCAATAAACTATTTTTTGTAAAGGGCTCCATGTTGTCTCACTTTTAAAGAGAAATTGCTCTAATCTTATCTTTGGTTTTGGACACTTAATTTAGGATTCTGAACATACTGTGTAGTTTCCTTAAAGGAAAAAAACCCCAAACTTCACACCCCCCTATTGTGAAAAACTGTTCTTGTGTATTGGTTTTTCATATCTCTAAACTTGATTCTGCTTTTGTATTTCCATAGCATTTCCTTTCTCAGTTTGCTGAAGGAGTCAGGAAAGAATTGCCATGAGCCCTGGGCTTCAATCTGCCAACATCTAAGTTGGGTGGTTCCCGTGGAACAAGTCAGAGGTAGCATCTTGATCCAAAATAGCCACTTGCAATATTGAGGGGAGAAATTCCTGTGCCGTGCTTGTAGGATTGAACAGGTGAGGTAAAGGGATGTTATTGTCCAGGGGTTGAAGGGCTGCTTGTTCAGCGCTTGAAGCAGCAGCTCCCGTTTGCTTAGAGGACAAGGTACCGCACCGTAAGGTAGCGATGGTGTTACTCCTGGGCGCCTGACTGAAGTCTGTGATTTGTCTTCTCAGGAAGAGGGGCCACCTTCATGGGCTTCCCTCTTTCCCGGCTTAGGGCGAGTGCTCCAGCAGCGGGAGTTCAGCTCCCCCTACCCCGCACTTTCACGGGCGCGTGCTGCACGTTGCCAGTAACCGCACCTTTGCTCTGCTGGGGCCGAACCCTGCGCTCTGGGCCGTTCGATGGGGGCCTGCGCTGCTCCCCTCTCCTGCTCGGGCTGCAATTAAGAGCCACAGCACCACCGGGGCTTCCCGCTGCTCCCCTCCCCGCCTCGGGCTTCAAGAAAGAGCCGCAGCACCAGAGAGGCTCCCGCCGGGCGGGACGGGGCGGGGCTGACGCGGTTTTCTGTCAGGCAGCGGCCCGGGCAGCCCCGGCGTCTCGCGGGGAGGGGGCCTGGCGGGGCGGGCGGGAGGCGAGGCGGAAGCCGGGAGGCCGCTGAGGTACCGTCCCCGGAGGGCGTGCGGGAGCGTCGGTGCGGGGAGTGTCGGCGTGGCGGGCGGGCCGCGGCCGGTATGGAGCGGTGGGTCGGGGCTGTCGGGGGCTGGGGCTCCTTCTGGGGCCGCTGGCCGGGCTGGGAGATCTTGGCCGCCTGCGCGGTCATCGGCGCGGTGGGCTGGCTGCTGCGGCTGCTGGGGAGGAGGCCGGGCGGCCGCAGGGCTCCGGCGGCGGCCATCTCCTCCCCGGCACCGCTCTCTGCGGGGAGCCGGCGCTGCAGCGGGAGCCGCCCAGGTGAGAGACTCGGGGGACCTTGGCGGGAGGGGGGGGCGAGGCCTGTGACTCTGCGGGGGAGCCGGCCGGGCAGCGGGCACCGCCCGGTGAGGCCTTTGCCTGCTCGGCCTCCTGCCTCCGCGGACCCCGGGGTCTTCCACGGGCGGAGCTCGGGGGCTCCCTCCCTCGGGCCCCGCCTGGCGTGGCTCCGCCGCCCCGTTCTCTGTAACGGGCGGTCCCCGGCGCTGCCCTCGTTCCTGTCGCCTGCCTGGTCGGGAGGGCGGGCGGTTGCTGCTCCACCCTTCGAGTGCAGCCCTGCCCGTACCCTCTGCTACCGAAAAACCGCCGCTGAAGCAGCCGTCTCCTGCCTGCTGTAGCAATGCACGGCCGTTCTCTCCTGAGAACTCGCCGCCCCCGCCCCCTTTAATCCTGGCTTCCCCATACTGTGAGTTTTATGCAGTTGTATGCCACGTAGTTCGTAAGAGTTAGCTAATACAGCATCGGGCAGTGGAGGCTAAATACTTAGTTAGCCACAATTATTCTGCCACGTGCAGATTCTGGCAGCTGAAATATGGCCAGAGACAGGATATGTCTCATTTCATTCCTGCCTCAGGAAAAGGGGGGGTGGGAGGGGTAAAAGTTGTTTTTCTTACATTGCTTGTTTACTGAAAGATGTAATTAGTGGTGGACTAAAGACTATTGTCATCCTTAAGTTAGTTGTTGATTGTCATTTGGTAGTAGTCTTAAATGTTTTTTGAAACAGATTCTGCTGTTTCATACTGATGCAGTAAGACAAGGGAAGGTACATCTCTTATTCTTCCAGATTTTGGCTGATTTGGAAGAAGCCTCAACATCCATTTGTTACAATAGTTATTTGTACTTGTAAAACCACCAAAGGTTTGAAGACCTGTGCTGAGCTACAGAAGGTACCTGCACTGTGCTATCAGTAGAAGTTATGTCAAATGAATCTTAAGGTTCAAATAATCACAGAATGTTAGGGGTTGGAATCACCTTTTGCACGTAGCAAATGATCAAAGGGTTATCTTAAAACAGACACTTGCTGTTTCTCAGGTTTCCAAGTCACACTTTTTATTTTGGACAGATTTAAATGGGTGATGCAGTTAAAAGTCAGTAAATGCTTATCTGTGACAGCTGAAAGCTTGATGTCAAACATACTTTGTGAAACTTCTTTCTTATTTTAAAGTAAATGTTGGGATTCTTTAGGATGGATTCCATCTGAAAGCATGGCATGTGCCATGAAAAGGCTGCACTGTGATGAGTGGGATCACTTCAGCATACTAGTGATCAAAAAAATACATCAGTAAAGCTGTAATAAATTAACTGCTGTGAGATTTCAAACAACTATGTTGCTTTGAGAAACCAGCCTGCTGTTTCTGAACAAGAAAAGTTGTCATGAAAGAAGTTGTCAGGTTAATGGAATAAATAACCTCTGTTATTTGAGTGACTGTTGTCATTGCATCAGTGTCCCCCCTCTTTTCACAGCAAGCTTAGTGTAGAAAATTCTTCATGCTAACAGTAGATCTTAAACCAAAGGTTGATTCTTCACTGTGAGTCTGCTTTGTCATTTCACTCTCTGATTCAGTTGTGCCTGAGTTGTAATCAATGCATGAAATAAATATTTTTTTTTACATAGACGAGGAATAAAATTTGAGGCTCACTGCTCTCTCAAAACATAAGATACCAGAGAAATCACTCCTTCACAACATTTTTTACTTAACCACATGCCAAGAAGAACAATTTTGCATGTACCTGCATGCTCCGTGTATGTGAATTACACATATTCTTCAGTCATTGTGCTGGTTCTGAACACTAAAAAGGAGCATTTCCTAAGGCATTATAACCCATGTTTATTGGGTTGTTTCTGCAATAAACTTTTTTTACCTCTATGTTTTCATCTTGAATATGCTTTTTTAGTTAAGGTATCTCAAAATCCTTAGGATAGCAAGTTTTCATATGCCTACAATTGACCTTAGATTTGCATTTGATTAAATGATTAAAACTTCATGGCACCTATTTTATTAAAAAACAAACATACAAAAAAAATCCAAACAAAAAAATGCACAACCCTCAAACTCACTATCAAGTTTAATAATGCTTGAAAAGCTACTTAAAGTTTGGCATTAACATCTTTTTCCACAGTGTATCTTGTTATTAGAAATGTAATAGTTTTGAAGTCAGATTCCAGTGAAAATGTTACTTGGCTATCTTGACTTGCTGAAAGCTACAGCAACTGCTGCATGCATTTAGGTTATTTAAATGTATGAAAAGTTTGGTTCTTTACCAGCTTGATCTTTGGGTCATTTAAAAAGCAAAATTGTCTATTTTGTTAATTTGTTATGTGATGGCCATACAGTTGGAAAAATAAGAGTCTTTGGGTATAGTGCAAGTGCCTGGTGAAGATGCAATTCTGGAATTACTTCTGAGTTTGTACACTCTAAAAATATGAATGATTAACTTAATGGGATCCAGTATTTGTGGGATTGCACCCCTGCAGCCATTCAGTGTTCATAGAATCACAGAATGATTTGGTTGGAAGAGACCTTCAAGATCATCAAGTCCAGCCATTAACCCTGCACTGCCAGGGTCCCTAAACCATGTCCCCCAGCA